>VWZP01009370.1:3024453-3167061 GCA_013396995.1 Dicaeum eximium
GGGGGGGGGAGGGAAGTGGCGCGAAGGCAGGTCCCGGTAGCAGCAGCGGTCGGACTCGGGGACCATGTGGGTGAATGAAGGGCGGCGGCTCCCGCCTCAACGTAAATATCCACAAGCCCCGCTCCGCCCTCATTAGAATAGAAAACAAAGTGCTTCCGAGAGGCGCGCCGCCCAATCGCCGGCCGCGGCCCCCGCCCCCGCCCGCCGCCGCCTGCTGCGATTCATCCACGCACCAGGCATGCACCGAGCCCGCCGCCCGCCCGGCCTGCCCCGCGCTGCACGGGCACCGCCGCTGCCGCCGCAAACTTTGTCTCCGCGGTTCCGCTGGGGCCGGGCCGCGGCTGGGGAGCGGCGTGCCCACCCCTCCGCACCGCACCGCTCCGCGCCGCACCGCGCAGGGCTCAGGCCGGGGGATGGCGGTGCCGCGCGCATCCTGCCTGCGCAGGCGGTGGGGAAGGGGAGGGAAGGAGGGAGGGAGGAAGGCACGGGCTGGGAGATGCACATGGTGGCCCCGCGGTCACGGGAGGGCCGGGGGAGGCCCGGCTGCGGGGGGCGGGCAGGGCAGGGCTGGGCCGGGCCCGCCCTGCGAAGTTGCGCGCGTTTGGGACAGCGGGAGCGGCGCGCCCGTCCCGCCCAGCCGCGTCCCTGGCCCCACGCGGATCTCTGGGATGAAGGGGATGGTGCCGCTTATGGCCGCACTTGTCCGGAGGAAACTCCTGCGCTTGGATCTGGCGGAAAGGCAGGATAGGAAGCCCGAGTCGGGAGGGTGCGAGTGGGAGAGGTGTGGGAAGGCGAGTGGCATCAGCAGCACGCCCGGCCAGCGGTCTCGGAGGTCCCACCCGCGACAGACGGACCCCAGAGGCTGCGCTGGGCTCTGGCCGGTGTCACCCGCCGGCTTGGGCAGGCTCTGTGCGGCGAGCCCCGGGAGCTGAATCCCGCTCGGAGCCATCGGCTGCGGCTGCCCCGAGGGCCCGCGGGGACGCAAAGGTGCCAGGAGCTATGGGACGGATGGGTGCTCATTGTCGCAAAGCTACGTAGTGAGGGGGCAAAGTGCTTAAGTGAAGTGTGTGACTAGGTTTTCCTATGGTTCTGTTTTATCCTTGTCTTTGCCTCAGTTTTCTGGACTGTGATGGAGAATGTTATTTGGAGATCAACATACGTTTCCATTTATTTTACAGACTAGATCAATCCTGTATTTTAAAAGGTGAAAGTGCCTTTAGTTATTGATACTATATTACATTGTTTTGCACAACAGTGGTATTTTCTAGATCAGCAGTTCTTTATGTCATTATAAACAGAAAAATCACTTTGCTTCCTGAATAAAACACCAGAAAAACTATAGCCTGAATTTGCCATTTCTAACGCACTTTGAGGGTTTGTTCGCTGTCGTAGTATGTTGTTATCCAGTGATTCTGTAGATAGTAGCATATTTGTTTTTACAAATTATTCTAGTAACCTTCAGCACATAGCAGAAAAAGTTTGCCTATTCTCAGTTTGTCTTATTTTGTAGCTTTTCAGAATAGGACACCAGCAGTTCCTATGCTCATAAATACATTTCAATAAAGCTACAACAGTATCTTTTAGGTGACTTTGCTGTGTTTGAACCTTCGGAATGTAATAAACCAGAATTGTGTTTGGGGTTTTTTTAGTATTCACATGTGATGTCAAATGTCACAGAAATAGCTTGTAAATTTTTTTCTCACCCACACCTTATACTTTGGGTTTGATTTTTTTTCCTCTTAAATATATATTTACTGATATACACAAAAAGTATTTTTCAATTCTGTGTTTGATAAATGACCTTTTCAGAACCATAGCTGCTTTTTAAAACCATAGTAATGGAAAATGCAATTGTTTTTACGTTTTATTTCAGTAAAACTGAAGTTGTTCTTCCTTGCATCCAAGGCTCCTTTCTTGCATCTTTAGCCCTGTTTGCCTCCCCACACCCCAAAACCATTTGTATAATTTTAATTTTTGTTTTCTTTCTTTTTTTTTTTCTCTGTAATCCTCTAACTTTTGTCAAAAAGGCCAACAAAAAATAATAAGATGCAAATAGAAGGATATTTTTGTCTTGCTGCTTTGGGTGAACTCCATGCCTTGTCAAAGTTAGTGGCAATAATCCCTCTGATTGAACAGGTAAAGTTTCAACCCTTGTCTTATATCCAAAGATTCCAAATAGCTTTTGAAAAGCTGGGCACGTATTCTCAGAATCTAGAGTAAATGAAGTGATGGGGAAAGTAACATCAGAGCATACCAAACTTTCCACTGGCTGAAAAGAGCCAACAAAAGCTTAAGTGAGGAAGAAGACTAGACTGATTTCTTTTTTTTTTCAGTGACTTTATTAATTTGCATTTTTTTCAGCGACTTTATTCAGAGAGGGTACTGCATTCAGGACCTAAGTGTCTTGTTTTCTCCCCACACCTAGAAGAAGCAGGCTATTGATGAAGAAAAATGTATTATTTCACTGATTCAGATGGTTGGGCTCATAGAATCCAATCTGTCTCCTACTGAAACCAGTGGAATGGTCTTCATAAAGCCATTGTGTGCACTGGTCATCCACGAGCACATGTCACTGTTTCATGTTTTATGTTTCACAGCTCTAGTGGTTTCTCCTACGGATAACTTCACTTGAATGTAACTTCGGAGTAGAATCCACAAAATTGAGAACAGCTTTCCTAAAGAGGAAAAAGTGACACCACTCTAAATTCCCTTAAAGGCAAAATTTTTAAAACAGTAAATACTGTCCTGTATCTTGAAAAAAAACACTCAGAAATTAAGGCCCTAAGGTCACTGTCCTTTAGCATGTATGAACTTATCTGCCTGTCCTTTATAAAGCACTCCCCATCTTATTTTTCTTTGCTACAGTAGGTGAGAACATCACATCATAATATTTATCTTCACAATAGTGTGACGTGGCAATACTATTCCTGTGTAACAGATTAGGAATCTGATGTAATAAGGTAGAGAAATTAGCATGTTCAAAGCCAAGACTGGCTCCCTAACAAAGACCAGTTAGTTCTATTTAAATTGATAAAAAGAATAAAGAATAAATCAGTATCCTTTATACATCACTCAAGATCCCAGGTAATGTGTATGTTGTGCAGTATACACTACTAAGAAATCTTAGGAATTTGCTACATTATCAAGCTACCTCTAAAAAGAAAAGAAAAATTACCTAAAGAAAAAATAAATCTCTCATAACTCTGTTAAACATTATCTAGAGAGATGTACAGTAGTGATGTCAGCTCCTTGTCCTTACGCTCCTTATTAGAGTGAGATTTATTAAAAAGAATTTGTAACATTCTTTTTGGTTCTTTTAGGGTCTTTAATTTCCAAAAAAAGTAAATGAGTAGTGAAAGAACAACAGAAGGTGTTGTAGTTTGGTAGTTTATTCCCAACTTTAAAAATCTCCCTTTAAAAAAAAAAGTTATTATTTCAAAGTATTACAAACTGTTTATCTGTAACAGAGGAGACAGGTTGAGTAGATTTCAGTCAGAAAGGAGAAAACAGGACAAACAATTCCCCAATACGTTTTTGTATTTACTTAGCACTGTTAATGCATGAACTAGTTTAAAAAATAACTCGTATAAAGTAAAACATTTTGGAATTACTGATCTTTTCAGAAATAATTCTTGCTATTCAAAAACAGTTTCAAAAACACAATGTAAAAGAGCCCAAACAGCAAACACAGTGGTGCAAAGAGACTTCTTTGTTTTTATGATTAAATTATCCTTTTCAGTCATACCATTTTTTTAAAATCATACCTTTAAAATTCCTGCTCATTTTATCATACTCAAATACACATGAATCATAATTTCAAATATTTATATTTAGAAGGAGGCATGTACTCTGTAAGGAGTTATAACAAGATACAGGAGTCTTCAGTCACAGGCAGTTAAACATCTATATCTGATTATTATTCTTGGGAGCATAGTACTGCTATCATTCAACCATTAATTTTATTTCCCAGTGTTTATGATGTTATCCTATCTGGAGATCAGTGTTTGCACAGACTCTAGCTATTCATTTCACTTGTAAAAATGTTCCCCTTTATATGTACGTTTCATTTGAGGTATGGAAGTCTCTAATCTGTGGGTATTTTTCAGCATCTGCAGAGATGAAAATTCAAGAGCTGAAGCAGCATGGAAAGAAGGAACATTTATTACTGGAGAGTGTTGCATTTGCAGCAGTGTTTCCCTTACCTCTGTCCTCTGCAGCTCAATTTTTGTGCACTCTGAGGCTGGAGGGGCTGGGTACAGACAGGAGGACCTTTACATCCCCCTCTCTCTCAAGCTGGCCAAAAGCCTCTGCTGCGGTGTTTTTTTTACACAGACAATTTTTTAGTAAGATCTGCCTTAGGTTTCTCAAGAATGCTAATAAGAAACTGGAAATATTCCCAATAGGATGTTGTGCTACTATGAAATAGTTCGGGGAGATGTTTCTGTTACTGTGATCCGACTCAGCTATAGGAAGCAAACGTTGTTGGGAGAGAAAGACTGAAGATGCGCTGCTTCATCTTCAGCTGTTCTGTTCTCTGTCTCACAAACTTTCTTGGCTGTTGAAACTCTCTCTCGTTTACTGTTTCAACCTGTTCACTCCCTTTCCTTTTCTCAATTCCTAAGAGAATTGATTCTTACCTGTGTTCTACACAGTCTAGAGAGAGGTAGCGTGAAGAACATTGAAAAGCTGGAAAATAGAAGCCACAGGATTTACTTCAGACCAAACTGGATCTAAAAATATTGTGGGGGGAGGGGAAAAGCACAGGTGTGAGCGTGGTAAGAAGGGATTTTGAAAGTAATGAGAAGACGCTTGAGAATAGACTCTGAAAAGAGGGGAGACAAAAGGTTGAGAGTGATTTGGACAGATCTCTCCAGGATGAAGTTGTGCTCTGACATGGTTTCTATAAATGTTTGTTAAGTCAGTCCATACTTCAGCCTTTCTAGGTACTGATAGAAGCAGTTCTTGTCTTCTGTTCCCTTGGCATCCATGCAAAAAGCACATACTTCTTGTTTTGCTTCACAAACATTCAGAATTACCAAGAGCATGGTTTCAGTGCTTTATTGAGGCTAAATAAATGAACATGCCAGGAGAGATAAAGCAAAGTGGCTGTTGTACCCATCCCCAAAATCCCCCCTCCAGACTCAATGGAGGAGTTTTGCAACTGTTGTGTAGGAATGAATCTTGTCACGTTAATGCAAATAATTATTGTGATATACCTTCACAGGTGTGTAAGAGCAGTTAGTGAAATGCATGTGATTATAGAGACATGGCTAGCTTTTAGGGATGTACCTGGGCTAGCTAACCCAAGTGCTTAATAGAGCCACCTTTCTCCTAGATTAATTAGAGAATGAAGATTAACAATGAAGGAGTGGAAAAGGATGGCTATGGTAGATGGAAGGACTGGGGCAACATATGTACTGCAGGAATTTGGGAATATGGTGATTAATAGACTAAGGGAGAGAGAGAATTAGTATGGAAGAGAGAATTATTGAGTAATGAAGAGAAAATGATGAGGGGGGGGAAAAAACTGGCAATTTGAGCGACTTTTATGTTCATGTGAGAGCATGAGCTGAATACCAAGACACAGTGGGGCCTTTTGAATGTTACAGTAACACCTGTAGATATTATTATAGATGTTCTTCAGAATAATGTCTGTAAACTCTTGATATTTGTACTTAAGAAATTTATACCTCTGCCTGTCCGCAGAATCTGAAGTACTGATGATAAATTGTACTTTAGGTCTTTTGCTCCATTAGTGGCCTTTTAGTGTGTAAAGGACCACCTTTGCACCAGGATCAAAGTAATAGCTCAGAAGAGCAGATGCTAATGTTTTTTGAAGCATTTGGCAGCTTTTCTGACCAAACCTAACCCTGCTGTCCAGTTAGAGTTCTGAATATTTGGGATGCACATTGGACTGAGATACTTGAGAAATAAGTGTTTATGGACAATGTATAGTAATAAACATTATACTTCCATTTATTGTCAGCGTATCTATTGACAATGAGTGTTACACATCAAAGACATCCTCTGACAACCCCTCATTAGGACTCTATCTGGATCTGGGTACACCTGGCGTGCCCTAATCCCAAGGGAGAATGAAGCTCCAGCCCCTGTGAGCTGCCTGCTCTCCATCATAACGTCCCCCGCCTTTATTTAGCGCTTCTGCAAACATTCAGTCCTTCTTTTCCTCTCCAGTGCCATCCTCAGCTCTTACAAAGTTTGTGGAGAAACCATCCCTTCTTCTAAGGTAAGGAACTGTGAAAAAATATAGATGAAAAGGGTATGCATACTCTTCTCATTTTAAATAATTTTAAGGCTTTAATCAAGGTAGGAACAAACTTCAGGTATTTATTTTCTCTCCTTTTAATGTAGCTTAAGCTCAAACCACTTCCTTTATCGCAGGAAAATATAGTAGTTTCAGTTTTTCCCAACATTATCTGGGTAGGTAGGCTAGGTGTGTGCAGACTTTTGAAAAGCATTCTTTCTCATTAGTGAGAAAAGTCACTGAATTCAAGTATATGGCTGTTCATATGTATGTAGTGAAGAACACAGTGACTCTACCCTTCATTGTGAGACTGTGCTGAAAATACTATACAAAAATAAACATATGTGCCAGTGCATAAATCCACCAATAAAAATGGTAATGATGTCATAAGCATTCAACCTGCCCTCATCTACTGTAGAATATTTGGCCAAGATTTTATCTTTTTCCATAGCTTTGTGTCAGTGAGTGTCAGTGAGACTAGTGGTTCTTGGTGACATCAATGTGCACATTGGTTAAAATCCTTTGTCAGGTCAGCAACCTGTGAGAATTTTCAACAGTTGCACACTGGGTTGGATACACTGGGTCCAGAAAAATTATAGGACATTTCTTAAGAGGAATTCCCAAATTGCTTACCTCCCATTTTAGATGCCTGCAAGCAATGAAGAAAAAATATTTCCATTATTCTAGTGGTGATTTTCACTAGATGTTGCTAGCAAGAAGATGTCTCTATCAGTCAGTTCACCTGACTGATGGAGAGTGCTCTGTTGCTTGGAAGGTATTTCTGACTAACCCATAGCACACAGTAAGTACAGAGTAGACAACATTTAGCTGAGTTTTGAGATTATTCATTGTGGTTTTTTCTCCTATTCAACGTGGTAGGGAGGCTACTGAGAGGTTTAGAGGTGAGATAATATAATAGATACTGTCACTGCACTGACAGCAAAATCCACCATTCCCTGTGTCTCCTATTCTGCAATTCATATTCCATCAGTAGGAAAGAAAATGTAATTTCTTCCAGAAATGGAGACTTGGACAAGAATGATATGGTCAGTAGCAGAGTAGTAACAGAGTGGGAAAAAGAAGAAAAAATGGTTCTGTGTCAGGACCTTTGATTAATTAGTTTGACCACCATCTGTGACACATACTTTGGACATGCAGTCTACTTGTGCAGATAGGTACATACATATCAGATGCAAATAAAGATGTGCTTTCAACTACACTTAGGCATATTCCATCACCTTTTTGTCAGCTTCTTAAATCTTTTCCAGTTGTGCATATCTCAGCTATGTTTTTGCAGTACTGTCTGCAACTACTTTGAAGCTAATCTAGATTCTTTCATGAACAGAAATTTATCTTAACTGAATATAGTGTGTTCAAGAGCTGGGCTAAAATGTAGCACGGAACTTAAAATATTGAACTACAGCAAAACAAATGCCACATTTGGTGAGCTTTCATATACTACAAGTCACTTTCACGGCCTTGACATACAGTGTTTTTTAGCAGAGTAAATTTGAAAAAAAATAATACTGGATTTTCAAAATAAAATAAATGCACAGTTTTAAAAATCTAATCTATTTATATGAAGATAGCAAAATACAGAAACAATTATAAATACAAATGTAATGAGTGAATGAAAATATAGATATAAAAATATCATGAACAAATGCTATTCTGGATGATCTGACAAATACTATTTGAAAATGAAAAATATGGGTATCACAACTTTCATATTCAGAAGACAGATAACTTTTTATTAAGTTACAATAGGAATTAATTTTAAAAATAACTTTGTTTATTCAAATGTACTAAGTGTTTTGCATTAAGAGACTCCTTCAAATTCTCGGGCAAGTAATATCTTTTTAATATAAATTTAACTTTTGCTTTTAAATGTTATGCATATCTGTAAAGACAATGAGAGAGCTCCTGGTTTTTTCTAATGAAATAAATTCAGTTAAGGAGTTCTTCTTGTTACAATAGAATTGATGTTGATCAAGTGTATTTAAAATTTGAAGTATGCTTGTCGAAATAGACTCTGCTTATTCAGTGGATTTGCTGCTTTCATTTAATCCATGTCATATCTAGTCTACTGATTAAAAAAATCTGTTTGATTAGTCCCTTATTCATTAAACCTAAGGGGAAAAAGAGTGTCCATAAAATATTGTGGTATACTTTTCTCAGTTCTATTTCCATCATCAATAGAACTGTTAAATGAGTTTAATTTGTAAAAGCTCCTTATTTCTTCAGGGACATAAACAGCATAGTTTCATGCTATTTCAGTGTTCAGAAGCCACTACATTAGGTTTTTTTAAAAAATCCATTTAGGTTAGCATTTGCTATCTTCATCTTTTGATTTAGGATAAATTAACTACATATAATTTAAGTGATAGATTTCCTTAAATGAAAGTAAGCATGTGAATGAAGTTACATAGTGTGCAAATTTTAGTTTGCTTATGCTACACAAGAATTTGAGTTTGAAGTTAGAGACTTGCACAACAACATATTACAACTCTTAATCTTAACTGACAAATTACAAATTGAAGCCAGTAGTGTTGAATTATCAGTGTTGTACAGGTGTGCATGTAAAAATAAATATTGAATAGTTTTGAAAATAAAAAAGCTGTTGCAGTTTCAGGTAGTTGATTGGTCATTTTTACAATGAAAAAAACCTGGCAATAAGGCTAAGTTCAATCAATGGAATATGGCCTCAGATTTATTAAAATGGAAAAGAAAAAAAAACAAGACATAGACACTGAACAGTGAAGAAATCAAATTTTTTGCCATGGAATGATACACTCAAAATTAAAAATATGCTAAATAATTTGGTTGATATGCCAAATAATTTGTAATACTTTGACCTAATATTATGATTGGAATAGAACAAATACAAGAAAAATGAAGAGATAAAATAGAAATTTTATTAAGAGAAACAAAAACATCCCATTCTTCTCTAAGAATTTATTGTAATCATTAAGAGACATAACAGTTATGACCATTAGATATATGTTTAAAAATGTTTTGCAGAATTACACATTAATTAAGCTTAGTCATGTTCCTTTTGGAGTAATGGTAAAGGAGCTATTTTTGACCTCAGCTGCACCATTTCCCTACATGAGCAAACAATATTATAATCCCTATTTTTAGCTCTGATGAAATGCTGATTGTCCAAAATTTCTTATTCTTCTTAGTTTTTTAGGGGAAAAAAAAAGAAAATTAATCAAAATGAGCAAATCTTCTTCCACCTTGTAAGATAAGAAGTGTGTTAATGAAAGCATTTTTAAGAAAAACCTCAAATGTATACTTTCTCTACTTATCTTCAAATTTTTTTCTCAGGCTATAATTAGCCGAAGCATAATGAGCACGTTTCTGGTACACAAAGGAAGCTACTTTAGGTATCACAGCACCACTCTGCTGTGTAGTACCCTGTGGATGCACTTGCAGAGTGCTTTTTTTGTTTCCCCTAAAACTGCTGAGCAGCAGTAACTTGCAAGATGCTAAATGCCCTGATTGCTCCTGCTGGGGTTTTAATACACTCATTGCCTCCCTATATGCTCAAATAAGGACAAATCAGAAATATGAGTGCAACATTTTGACCATGGCATTTTACTTTGTTATTATGAATTTCAGAAATGTACTTAAAATGTTTATTGTGTAGCTGTATTTACAAACTGATATTAGCAGCATGCTTTCTTGTGTCTTTCAGTCTCTAAGACTGAAAATTATGTTTTGCTGTAATGTCAAAACAAAAAAACCACACAATTTTATTTTCATAATGCACATAGCCATATGTTATTGGTAAACTGATATTCGTGACCAAAAATCTGCAGTGATACTTGTGTTAGACAGATGAACATTTCCTTAGATATTGTATGATTTTTCTCTGATGAATGCAGCACAGGAAATTACCCATACCTTTTATTTTTACAAAACAGTTTCAACTTTGGTCAGTTACACCAGTCAATGTCCCTCCAGTAATCTTATCAGCGGACAAGCAATATTAATAGCTTAAAAGTAACCTGAACTTTAACTCTTGCATTTTATATTGGACAATTTGGATATTTTGGATGTTGCAATGTATCTATGCCATTGTGGCACCTACAAAAAGGTTTACTTTTTATCACAACGGGGAAGTTTTCTAGCACCTCTAAAATGAGAACATCAGGCTCAAAATCTTGTAAGAGAGATAAGCAATATGAAATAATGGGCTTGTACAATATGTAGAAATTATTAATTTTTAAAATTTTCTAATCTAAACTATTTTGAGCTAGTGCTTTACCAAAATGAGAAAAAAAAAGTTTCATTACTTTGCTCTACTCTGTCTTTTTCCGCAGCCCAGTATCTAAGCAAAATATTTAACATAATATTGATTCTTCTCAATAGCTTTTTCTGGCCAGTAAACATGAGACAGATTTATCAGTAACATAATTTTAGTAGATTTTGACACCTTATGGTAGCTAGCAACTTGATCCAACAAATGCAAGACTGAAGATAAAAACAAATCCATTGCAGAATAGAAGGGGGTGTAGTCAAACTGATACTGACAATATAAAGTGAATTACAACCCAAGACCTTATGCTCTATCAACTTTCATAGACAACAGAAGAGAATAAGAATGTTGTAGATATAATCATAATAATAATGAGAAATAGAACAGTGGGAGAAATGTGATGATATTTATTCATACTTTTAAAAAAGTACAAAGGTGTTCAGTTAGTTCATCTTTAATATCTTTGTTCTGATTTTGAAGCTTATGGATAGTGTAAGATGTGAATTCCCCTGTTTCTTTCCATATGTTCCTAGAGCAAAAATAGTTTCCCCTCTTCATATGGATTTCTGCAAATGAGGAATGAAGAAGCTGTAAATTAACTCCTCATTACTACAGTACAAATGCATACTTCCAATATGCTGATTTGAGGGGAGAGGAGAAATGAGGAGACAGCTCTTTGGAAAACTCTGTTGAAATCTGTCTTCCAGAAATTTCCCACTTAATTACAGATTTTTTTTTAAACAGCATTTAATTATTTGTGTTTATACATATGAAAGCAACAAAGAAAACAACAACAAAAACCCCCAAACACCAAAAACCCAGCACAAAACTGAATTAATTGGACTTTACAGTGAGTTTCATTACATTTGTAACTTCTTGATTCTCATAAGAAGGTAGTACAACAATGAGATAGGATGATCCTGTCAAAACTCCCCCACTACAGGACAACATGATTTAAACAGCAGAGGTGACCAGAAACAAAACCAAGATTAGTATGTCAGGCCAGAATTGAGCAAGAGAGCTGTAAAGACATCCACAACAAAGAGCTAAATGTTCTTATTGCCATGTGCTGTTGTTCAGACCTGTCCATCTCAAGAAGTTGTCTTCGGGAAAGGTGGATTCTACCTTTTCTTTCTGTTTTTATGATTTCTTCAGTACCACTTGTACTTTACAGTAAATACAACATCTGTTACAAGATGAAATAACATCTGTTGTCAACTAACACAGGCAAATAGACTGAGCTAGATGCATCAAATAATCCAGAATGACAGCATTTATGTGTCTCTAACACAAATAGATATAACAAAAATTAACAACAAACACAGACGTTTGCATCCAATAGGACATTAATCTCTACTGCTCTTCTCTGGAACAAAAAAAACAAAACAAAACAAAACAAAAAAAAAAAAAAACCAAAAAAAAAACCCTATATGCTTAGATTTTATTAAAGACATCAGGAATCATATTATGATAATGTTCTATTTAATATCATTATAGCCTAGAAAGCGCTAATGTTTTTTTTCTTTTCACATATAAAAATTTTTGTAATGAAGTTAATATTCAAATAGTTAAATGTATTTTTATCTTGTAAATTCAAATGTTTTGACTTTTGGACACAGCCATTTTTTCACATTCTGGCATGATACTCTGCTTGAGTGCAAAGCCAGCATCTGTTTCCCCATTGTTTTATAAGAAATCTTCTGCAGAACAAATAAGTGATACAATTAATTGCAAGCATGGAGGTTAAAAACAAGTTCCTGACCTTAAATGTCAGTAAACAGAATTATCTATTATAGTCCTTTTACTTTTGTCATCTTTCATTACATCAACAAAATTTAACAATTATCTCCATTATTTAGCCCTTCTTTTTGATGCTACTACTTTTCCTGGTATCTTGAACTTGTTTATTGAAATCCTTAAATATTTTATTGTAAATAAATCTGTACTTGTCAAGGTTTTCAATGCTAAATTTTCAAATACATCTATTTTAATTTCCCACACGTAAGATTTGCTTGTTCCTACATCTTCTTTCACACAATAATCTCTAATTTATCTACTTCCTTTAAATGTATGAAAGTTGCTGTATGAGCTTACTTAGGGCTTTTCTCCAAATTCACTGTATTCTCAGTTCATTATTTTGAAGATTAACTGTTCACCAGTTATGAATTTTTGCTAAATAGAGTTGAATTTCAACCTTGTATATTGTGCTATCTCGTGATTGCGTGTCTTGCCAAATACAGACAATTTTTGTGAGATTTCTTTTTAGGTGCCTCTTCAATCACATGATAGTTCAACTTTCTTTTAAAAAAACTTTTCATCTTCTTGGATGTAGAGTAAAACTTGAAGCCCTGGATGGTGTAAAAGTGAATGTAAATAAGAAAATTACATTATTTCATGTTACTTTGAATCAGTGTTTTGGTTTGGTTCAGTGGGGCTGTATTTTGATTCTGTGTTTTGATTTTTTCAAAAAAGAAAGTGGATTTTCAGTATAATTTTAGGTTTTGACTGATGTTTCATCTTTGTGAGTTTTTATCTTTTATTTGCTATTGATATCTCATTTCTTATAAATGATTATTTAATAGATAGATATGCATATCCAATTTGGTAATATTTCAAAACTTTTAAATACAGAAAATGGAAAAAATAGGAGAAGGCTGCTGCTTATGTTAAGGAAAACTGCCAGTAAGGACCGAGTTTCCCAGACATGCTGGATACCCTGCTTGAATACTCTGTTTTTATACATACATACCCAGCTGGAAATGGATAGAGAATAAAAAAAATATCTCAAGTATTGTATGCCATTAGATACTGGGTGCTACATATAAATACTTGCCGTGCTAACCTATGCTGTAAAATTAGTTCTAGCAGTAAAGGTATCCTGACTGGCACCCAGGCACTGTTTCTGTGCAAAGATATCCAGTGAAAATCAAAGGCAAACAGCAAGATTCACAAATTCAGCTAGTAAAAGCTGAGAAACTGAAGGCATAACTTAGATGCCTGAATATTGGTATGATATGAAAATGTGTGCAGATCTCTAAGGTTGCTGTTGGATGACTCCACGAATGTTTAGAAATTGTTTCATTTTTGTATGGATGAAATTGAACGCACAGTTTATGCATCAATATTAACATCACCTGAGCAAGCACAAATAGGAAGGAAATTTCATTTTTATGTCATGCCTGTAACTGCTTCTATTTCTTTATTTATGGAGTGGCATGTGCTATTAATTGACATTAATCAGAAAACAACACTACCGTTGGCAAAGAAGATCTAGCAAATGCCTTGCTATACCCTGAGAATATGGAGTTTATTTCTTCATAGTTATAAATACAGAATATAAAGGCCACATAAAACTGAAATGAAGTGAAAGAATCTGTGTAGATGACAGGGGAAAAATACTCTCAAAGCATAAGTGTTTCTATGTTTCTTAAAATATAATAAAAATCTATTTTGTTTGTTCTAGACTTTCTCATTTTCAAACAGTAGCTCATCTCAAACTAAATAGGTGATTATGTATCTGGTCTGTTTTTATAGTGGCTTGACACTGATTGTGATTTAATGAATTTTCTTTGATTTGAAATGTAAGTTTAGATATGCAAGCAAGGGTCTACCTTATATAGTACAATAGGATCAATTTTAAAGTACTTAGTAAAAATGATGGCAAACCAAATTCTAGTATTTAACATTTATTTTGTCGAATAGCACTTAGAAAAGATGTTTTGTCTTGTCTTGATATTTGTTCAATGGATACAGAAAGGAAAAGTCATATCTACCTGTGGATGAGTAAGTGGAAGAATGAAATAAGTTAGGCCTTAAAGCTTCACAGCCTGTGAGACTGCACAGCCTCAGTACACCAGGGTTTAACCACTCCAGGTTACAGCGAGTCTGTAATTCTGGAGGGCTCTTAACAATGATCACTTTGCTGCAGTGTTAGCATGGTTAGTGTCCAGTTGGTTATGTGTATCATGTACTATGTTATTGTTAGCTTTTGGCATGTTACGTTTTAGTTCGGTACAAAAGACAATGTGGGGCCTCTCAGGGCCAAGCTTCACAGAAAGGATATCCTGTCTTCATCGGCTTGGAACAAGGCATAATAAAATAGAGTTGCTGCAAGCACCATCAGAGATAAAGGTGAAATGCCAAAACGCATCTTCATTTTTTGCTGCCAGATGTACTCTTGTTGTCGAAATTCAGGCTTCAGGTTCTGAAACCTGAAAATACTGAAAACTTCAGTCATCCTTCTTGTCTACAGCCACTTGAGATTCAAAGTGTCTCCACAGCTACATGCCAGAAGAACACATAGAGGAACAGATTACATTAAACAGCAGTAATTAGGAGCATGACTTCTATTACTCTGTGTGGGTGCTGGGTCCTGCCTTTTGCTAGCACTAAATTACTACACCACTAGTCAGTGCAGAGAGACGAGACAGAGTGAGAGACGTGTGTTCTTCAGTTTAAGAATCTAATTCTCAGCTTTCTGGAGAGAAAAAAAGTAAAAAAGGAAGGAAAAAGAAAAGAACCATTACATAACTGAATGGTTCTGGTATGACACACCTCCACTTCTGTTGTCAAAATGTCCAATTAGTGTAGAACATAGTTTAACTCATTCATAGGACTCTAGGTCAAAGTGATCAACATCAATTGAGCCTGGCTTGGTAGATTCAAAATTGTTTCACACATATAACAGTTAGACAGGAAGACATTAAATTTTGCCCCAAAAAGTTATTTTTTGGATGTGGATCTTGAATACTGAATGACTTCTATTTTTATGCTACTGTACAAACTGGGAAGCAGCGTAGTCTGTGTTTTTTACAGAATGTTCCTTTTGTTGTTTCTTTTATTGTAAATTTCAGTATTTTTGTCCTGATGTTTTTCCACGCTATGTAGAATTTATCTAAAGTTTTCTCTAAAATCTGCTTGGTTTATCTCTCTCTTCTAATATTCTTATGAATTTAATTTATGTAAACATGTTGAATATGTTGGTTTTAAGATGGACTCTCTACCCATGTTCATACTACAAACTAGATTAAAAAAGAGAGCAAACAAAAAAGCTAAAGCAAAACAAAAACTCACTCTATTACATGTTTCCTGAACCAAAAAATAGTCGAAGAGTTAATGGGAATTCCAACTGATTTCCTAATCAGACGCTAACTGAGAAATCATTTCAGTGCTTAGTTATTGAGGGGTGGTCAGCCAATATAAGTCAAGACCTTTTTTGGCCATAGATGAAATCAAGTCCAACAATGTTTCTGGTAAATACAAATAGTTGTTTAGTAAATACACATATGTAAACTTTAGGACTCTTGTACATCTTGACTTGATGTAGTCATCTGGCCTTCCTTTTTTACACCGTAGAAAACAGTTTCTTCTACTATGGACTTTTTAGATACTGAAGTCCATAATAAATTCCTAAAACTGCCTTTTCCTTTCCTCTACACTTAAATTAAGTCTATCTTGACTAGCTCAATCTTAGGTATTGCAGATACCTCAAACTACTTGAGTTGTATTTACTATGTGCTAGCAAATGTTTCATTTGTTTTCCACTCAGAATAGCATGCCTTCATATATCTGCAGATCAGCCACCAAGATCTAATCCAAAAAAGTCTTGCAACTGACAAATACCTTTGATCACCCTTTGACACCCCAAAGGTTAATATTGCATGTGACATTCACAATAAGCGATGGATCATCAAACTCCTCCCAGACACCTGTTGAACAACAGTCTCCTATGCTTTTGCATATACACAGTATTCTTGATCTCAATTCTTTCTAAACATGATCCAACTTCCAAGTTCCTTAGTGTCTACATTCCCATCTCACTCAATCTTTCTTCGGGTTTTATGTCTCTACAGTTTGGAACAACAGGATTATTGAATGTCTCAACAGTTTGAAACAAAAGGGTTATTACTGCCACATTGGTGTATTCATTGTCTGCAAATAGAAGAATTTTGGAGAGCTTCAAACTGAAGTGAGAAAATGGTATAACTTTAAGAGTTCAAAGAAGAATATTGAATTGTGTCAAAGTATACACGCACAGTTTCAGTCTGGGACGGCTCAGAAAGGATGTTTTTCTAGAAAGAAGATAAAGAGGTTCTAGATATGTTTCTAGAAACAGAGCAGAGGCAGAAATAATGACATTTTGGTGCCTTACCATTGTTCATTTTATGATCAGCTGTGGAGAACTTTGATGTGAGCAAAGAAGTCCAGAAGTCCACTTAAAGGAAGGAAATATGTAGCTTTGTAACTTGAATGATCGTGAGGATGTGATTCGACATAGCTTGATAGTAATTGTTCTGAAAAAAAATGACAGCGGTTTGGAACCTGACTTTCATAAAAGGAAGATATTTTCTTTATAATTATCATGGACTGTATTATGAAATATTTCACTTGTTACCAACCTGCAATCCCATTATCAGATGAGGGTAGCTGTGGTAATAACAAGTTTGTCCTTTGATTCACAGTTCTACTTCCTTTGAATTCTTGCTTTCACTATGCTCTTATGGCTAGGGAAAGCAAAATGTATTTTAAGATTATTTTGAAACCAAAGAGAACAGCAGCGCCTTAATGGAGAGAACAGCAATATTTATATGGAGCAACAGTATTTGTGTCAATATTCAAGAGTATACATCTATGTCTTTAGCAACCAAAAAATTATGAGAAAAGTGTGATTAAAGATGCTTAGTATTATCTTAAGCTCCTTGAATAATGCAACAGCCTCTTGTTAGCATAGCAGTTGCTCTATCATTGCTCCTACTTTAGCCAGTTTCTGGAAATGATGAAATAAGCTTTCCTAACTCTGTAAGAGATACATGAGTTCTGAAATTATTTGATAAAACAAAGCTTCCTTTGTATCTTTCTTTGTATCTGTAACTTGAAATCCCTTCCTGTTATTTTTTTCCAAGGTTTGTGGAAGTTGTCTTGAATAGCTAGCCTTTCCTCCTCTGCATCTTGAAGGAGAACATCCTTTTAACATTGCAGATCCGTTAGAATTATAAGCTAGTTCCCTTTATGGGCAGTGATGCATGGTCTTTCAAAAGAATGACTCCTGTCTGCTAAGGACAACTGGCATGCACCATCCTTACATTTCTATTTTTCTACAGTAAGAAGCCTAGATGAACAGTATAGGCCAGCTATGATTTAGACAGCTACAGTCAGATCTCTTAATTCAATCCTCCTGTTGGTTTTCCTTCCCAACCCCCCTTCTCTACAGAAATATTTTGATTAGATGGAAGGCAAACCAATTTTCACGTGTCTTTTTATTGTATTTTTGGAGAATATTTTTTTGTTCCAAAGCTTCTACCATTGGTATGACTGTAGCACTGGGGACTAGTGTGACCTTGTAAAGAACATCCAGCTGAGGTTTGGCCACTGGATAATCACTCCAGTGATTGTTTAATGAATGTGAAGCACAACAGCAGAAGTGGACGGATGTCTTGACAATGCTGCCAAAAGTCAGGCATGCCAGTGAGATAGGAGACAAGCAGGAAAGAAAAAATGAAGAATGGAAGGCAAAGAAATTGAGGAGAATCACAAAAAAAACCCCCATGAAATGCTGCTTCTAGAAGATCTCTAATGTGATTATGAAATGAATGGGCAAGACAGATTTTTCACGGGATGTGCTTAAGAGAGTATGCAGTTAGAAGAGGGAAACCTCAGTAATACAAACATCTGTGGTTTTGTTTCTGCATAATCATGGACTACAAAATATGCAAGCAATATTTTGGAAAGGAAGAACTAGCAAATGAGCCACAAACCGACAAACCATTAGCAACACAGACTTCATTCTGTCTTTAATCAAGGCTCTGAAACAAGAGCAGATGCAACATAATAATGCTTATAAGAGCCCCTAGTTATTATATAGGATAAAACACTGAGATTTTACCCTATATCTGATGCTTACACATAACTGACTAGTCTAGTGCAACTGTATACCCACTTTTCTGGATGAGTTGAGTTTAAACAGAAGTGAAGAGAAAGGAGATTTTTATTTTCTCAGTAAGTAAAAAATATTAGAGTTGAATACAAAGACAGTGGATTCAATGTACCATATGACAGGCCAAATTTGCCATGCCACCTGATTAGTCAACCTGATTATAGTCTCCAGGCAGCTTGCACATGTGACTTAAAATAGCATCTATAATGTCTTTGTAGTAACAGACCATGTCAGGAAGAAATTCAGTTGGTTGTTTGCATGCAAGTGACAGTTTTGTAGCCCATAATTCATAACATCCTAAATTTAGGGAGGTGATCCACCTTCCCTAAAGATCGCAGGCATCATGATGTACTCATCATGACACAATCAAACGAAAGGCAGCAATAATGTCACAGTTCAGATGAGTCAATTAGAAATGCCATCTTGCTAGAGGGCACCTTTCACCACAATCTGCATTGCTCAGAAAGCAGTTCAATTAGACAGATAATGCAGTCCAAACAGAAAATTTCCCAGCTGTCCAGTTTAAAGACCAAGTTTAAAATTGGTGCGCATCTTATTTTAAATTTGATTATAACATGGATTTCTGCCAAAAGGAATAAAAGGCTGTCTTACAGAAATATTTTAGTGATATATACTATTTTCTTCAAGACTTAAAGGACAGCATAGGAGAAACCATGAAATTGGAGGTAAGAGAATTTCAAATTAATTGGTTTAGACAGAAGTTTTATGGGAAGGATCAGAAACAAAAAAAAATTCTTTTCCTTTCTGTTTATATTAGGGTATTGCTGCTTCCAGCTGGTTACAACATTTTTGGCCTTTGGTCTTATGAAATGGTATAAATGACACTAGCTGAAGTTGAAAGGTCTCAAAGAGAGTCAGTAACCTCACAGCATGATAAGCTAGGAGAAAAGGACATTTCAGAGCTTTTGTGTGTTTTTTCATAGAGGAAACAACTATACTTATGAAGCTTTCATTTTGCTGCAACTCTTGGGAAAAATATACTGCTATTTGAGTCTGTTATCACTCTGCTGGGCTCTCACTTACATCAGTTTGCAAACAGTCAGCCTAAGAGAATATATGTAGAAAACATTCAGAATGACCAGTCATGTGACTCTAAGGATGGAGGTGGATGATGATAATTTCTGGAAAAATTTATTACATTATATCTGATGCCTTTCTGTATGCTTAACATGCTTTATTATTCCAATATTTTTTCTTATTAAATTATTTCCTAATAAACCTGGTTTATAAAAATATTAGTATAAATAAGCTAGCATGACGTGCAATGATAAATTGCACATCATGCCAACTGTGCATGCATTCTCATAAAAGCTTAAGGCATATGGAAAGACCACTTATTTTTTTAATAAATATCTCAAATTCTTGTCCCAAAACCAGGGACAAGACAGTACATTGTCTTCGCCTTTACTGATCATTAGTGAAGCATCTTCAGATGATCCCCTAAGGAAAGAAGACTCCTGTGGCAACACTGTCTGTGTGAGAATGGTATGTGTATGACACTAACTTAATTTCAGTCACTTTCTGCCTGATCAGTTATTCTGACAGAGAGCTGGGAGTACCAAAGATATGTAAGCTCTTGGAGTTTTCATAAAAATTGGTACTTGGGAAGAGAAGACCCTATTAATATACATAAAAGAAAATCTTCAGCATGTGTTAAACCCATCATAAAGGCCAGGGACTGCAGAGGGGAAAGAGCTCTAAAAACAAATCAAACCAAATAAGCAGCTTTGGTAGGGCAATTCACTTCCTGCTACAAACTTGTAGCAACAATTCAATTTACCTGACTTGGATATCTTGTTCCCACCTACAGCTTACCTAAGAGTTACCTCACCAACACTGGCCATCTGAGAGTTACTTACCCAGGCTAGTCGTATTGGCTGTGTCTGTAGTGCTCAGTGAAAAATGGCTAAGGACTAGCCCTGACTAATAGCACTCCTCACTCTCCAGGAAACTTAGGTACTTTTTGGATAAGGTCTGCTTCTACAAACACTCGAAACCTAGGTGTAAGGTATCAGAGTTCAGCTTCAGATTTCCATTAATTCTAGTGCTCACTTAACAATTTTCATGTCTATAGTTGTATCCACATATTATACGGTGGCTTTGGCTAGAAGAAAATAAATTGTAAATCTGAAGCACTTACAGACAGCAAAGAATTAAGTATTTTAAGTATTTATCCAGTGTTTGAACTCATCCTCTGATGATTTTTTATTTCACAACAGGGTATCCATGGTCAGTGGAGCTAACAGACATCTCCAGAGGATGATATGAATTGTGCTAGAAAAGAACTTTGCTGTTGATGGCAGTTGAAATGTATGCAAAAAGGTTAGACTAGACAATCTGATTTCAAACAGTTTAAATCAGGTATGATTAATCCCATCCTGGAAGCTACTGAACTGTTCTCACAGTACCTGAGCTCCTTATAGAGTCAATGATGAAGACTAGGTTTTTTTGAAGATACCATAACGAAATCTAATTAGCTTAACTTTGCTTGTTAAACTGAATGAGGCAAAATCACCCTCTTGAGAAACAAAGTCTAACTATTGAATATCCAGGAAACTTAACCACTTGCTTTAGAAAGACAGCTTCAACAAACTCAAGGCATTTAGGTGTCTAATAAAGATGAGCAGATTTCTTTTTTCAGATTTCTTTAGTTCTTGTGCTCATTGAAGAATCTTAACAACATTAGAGTTGTTAAAATTTATTATTTAGCATTAAAACTAATGTTTATACTGTAAATTTTATCATATGTTACCACAATAACAGAAGATTACAAAAAAATTACAAAGATATGCAAGAGAAGGCAAAGCATGTTAGATTCTAACATCCAATTTTTGACATATACTGTTAATATAATTTGCATTATTAAGAACTTGTCTAAATTGAGAAACCTAGGAACTTTTTCCAGCTAGTGGATCTAGGTGTATGATCCAGCTGCTTTCTATTTGGATGACAGCAGTAATAGGTCTTTGGAAGAGTAGAGAAGAAACTGTGGTGTATTCAGTAAGACCCCTTGCATGGCACACCATTTTCTTAGTTTATGGTGTAAAGATTTAAACAGAAGTTTAGGAATGGCAATTTTTGTGGCGGGGGTGTGTGTGTATGCACATACATATATGCATACATATATAAAAATAATTCTTTAAGAATATCTATAAAACATTATATGAGTTTTGCAAACAGTTTGTTAACTAGAAGATCATTTAAGGTAGAAGAAACATGCAAATAAATAATACACTAGGAATCAAACAAGCTACCTGAAAGAACAATGAGGTTTACTTGATGGATTTGCTCTGAACAGCAGATACATCAGACTGAGAATAACAGCAGAAGACAAAGGAAAAAAAAGAAAAAAGAGGATGCATTTGTACCAGACAGAAATAAAATTGCTCAAGGCTGCAGCACTGTGGAGGCTTGGGAGAAATGGTAGTGTTTTCCTGTCCCTGGGAAAGCTTGGAACTGATTCCAAAAGACAGTGCTCAGGGATGGGCTGTAGCTGAATTGTTTCCTCGGTCTCTATGGCTAACATATATGCTAGGAAATCCTTATGATCAACCACGAGCAGACTTTAAGGAGTTATTTAAAGGCATATTCTAAATACCCCTCTTACTTTTTTTGGTGCCTTTTCTAACTTTCTAATTATTTTTTCCAATTATTTCACTGAGCAGTTCATCCTACTTTGCTAGAACAATCTTGTTTCCTTAGGTTTTCTGCAAACTTTAGGAGAATAACAAACAGGTCATAGGCCCATTAAACCAATGGCACTCCCATTAAAGCAATGATCTTTTATTTGGTTATCATCTGGCTGCCAATCATCTAGGGCAAACCCTGAGGCTACAGCTGTATGGATAAATGAAAGGGATAAGGGCTGGTCTACTGCTCCTGATGGCAGCAGCAAACACACCCACAAAGATAAAATTATTTCTCATTCCCACAAAAGATGGCCTCTTGCTGACTGCCCAGCAGAGAGAAGTCTCTGTCCAGTGGTATTTCCTAGACAGCATCCAAACATTGAAGGACCAAAGGCAGAGAAGCTTGTGTGCTAGCAAATCACATTGCTCAGGAGACCATTTGCTGGTGGTGCTTGAGTATATCTGCCCTGATCCTGTTTATTAGTGCTATGGACATAACAGCAGGATCCAGGCATGACTGAGGGGATAGCATTTTTAAAAATTCTAGCTCCTTAATTATCTTAGGTTATTAAAGAATTTGTATCAATCATATAATAGAAGTTGTCTATAGTAGGGATTAGGAAGTAGAGCTAAAAGGAAAGAAAAATATCAATACTGTTCACTTCCCCCCTGTATATTTTAAGCTTCCTTCAAAGCCTGTTTTTTTTCTCCATCTCCTTCCTCCAAAGGCTTGCTAGAAGAAAATAGAGGGAAACAGCAACCTTTAATATAGAGTCACTATTTCCAATATAAAACCAAAACCAACCTCCAAAAAAAGAAGCACAATTATGTAGAAAGTCCCAGTTAAAACATATAAAAAAAGACCTCCTCTGTTAAGTATTAAGGAAAAACCCTACATAATAAATACATTGCATTATAGAAAGCTATGTTCTTAACACATTCAGAATAATTAATCACTTTGGTTAATAGCATACACCATATCACTAGCCTTATTGTATGTCACAGAATACCTAGAATATTTGTAAGTATTCACAAGTGCCTGCATTCATCAATTTCTGTACTTTAGGAAAAAAGTACTGAAACACAGAAGGACAGACATGCTGGAAAGTGGATCTATGTTTTTAACACAATTTTTTCAGTAGTGCAGTTTTCCAGTTTTGTCTGGAAACCAAGAATCAAGAAGTTTAGCTCATCATGGATTTCTAAAGAATCTGGTTCAGAGGAACTGCCACTGTTAGTGCTATTTAAAGGCTGAGATTCTAACTCACAAAACATGATTTTATCTTTCTCAACATTTATATAAGAATTCAATAGATTTTTTTCAATCTGTAATATCTGGGATCATTCTTTTACTCATTGGAAAGGAATAGCTAACAAATAATTCAACCAAAATTTAGTTTTAGTTGGCAAAGTTTTGTCTGTAATGTACTGTACACAATATTTTCTCTAATGAGTTCGAGCATCCTTCACAGATAAATATGATATTAAGCTGTCAATTCCTCAGCCAAAACTATTTACTAGTGCCACTGTGCAACTTTCAAGGAGTCTGAAGTGTACTAAAACTGAACCACGTAGTTTTTGGTTTCTGGAGAACCATTTGTTTAAGACAGAAAAAAATTTTAGGGTAAGTGAAGTAAGTGGGTGCTAAGTCAGCCAAAATGAAATTACTTTTCCAAACAGACATAGCAACAGTTACTGCACATACTTTTTCAGTTCTATAATTTTGCTTTCTAAAAATAGGAAAGCTAGTAAGTTAAATAATAGTTTTTTGAAAGTTTCACTTAGCAATATTTTGATAAAGATGTCACTTGAAGATGACAGTGCTACTGAAAATTTTAGAGCTGCAATGGTCGGAAATTAAAGGTTCAGCCTGGAGAAGAGACATATATTTATCTATGAAAATATTAATTATGTAATAGTAATTGTTTCAAATTGACATCTGATGCATCACTCCACATCTGCTATAACTGGCTCTGTAATAGATTCCAGTCAATAATCACCCAATATTGCAGGATTTTCCACCAGGGAAAATATTAGCAGAATGGATGTATTGTAAAACAAAGACTGAAACATCTTCTCATTCTGATTAGGGGACAGCTGAACATGATTAGCAAGTCTCCTAAAAATTTGAAGGACCAGAGAAAATCCTTCAAAAGATGAAGGCTTATCTGTGCCTGGAAGCCTGGGCTTTAGATTTTGTTGAAATAATTCTGATATAAAATGGATAAAACAGAAGAGCAGACCAAGACAATGCATTTAGAACCTCAGATACAGAAATGGTTGTGAGGAGACAGTAGAAAGGGGAATAACGTGAGAATAGAATAGAGAATAGTCCAATTGGAAGGGACTTATAATGAACATTTAGTCCAACACCCCTTGAGAGTTTCCCTCATCCATCAGGGATGAATGTTTAATTTGTAAAGCTAGATTTACCTTGTTGAAGATTTCTCTCTTCCCTCCATATTGCTGTAAAAGCATGGAAGTAGGTCTAAAAAATCTGTTTAAAATTAGTTGCATTCAAAAGCCAGATTACATTAACCACTGCCTTTTTCTGTTATTAAGGCAATGAGTGCTTTACTAGGTGTTTTGAGGTTTTTAGGTTTTGGTGACGCAGATGCCATAATACAACTTCATATTTACACAAAATAAAATCTTCTGTTATATTTTAAATTTTCAGTCTTCTTTTTTTTTTTTTTTTAATTTTTCAGGCCTCTATAAGGAGTATTTCCCTGATACGTACAAGGTGATGCTGACTGTTCACATCAGTTCTTATAAATATAAATATATATATATATATAACTAGTTTTTACTTTACCAGTCTGAGATGGTTTTGGTCATATTTTTTAGCTTTGCCAACGAGGTAAAGTTATGAGGTAACATTCTGTAAACTGATATATCTGTCAGTGAAACAGATGAGATAGATCTTAAAATTACAGACTGTGAGTGCTGTACTGGGTTTTTATGTATGTTTTTGAGGCAGTGATGACGTCTTCCATGCAGAAAAGCCCCAGGTAAATGCAGCTTTGGAACATGCTCTTTTATACTACGTCCTTCCCAAATTCAGTATTTAGTACAACACACTCTCAAATGTTTGTTCATATAGCACAGTTCCAGCTAGATACATGGATCTTCCGCTTCATCAATTTTTGTATAAATTTTGGTTTTTATGTACATATTTGTTCTTTCAGAGTGATGAAAATTTCAATTTGAGACACCCATAGAAACAACTTTACAGTATCGGTAAATATTTCAAAACAATTACTGAAAATCAGTGAAAGAAAAGCCTGAACAAGCCAAGTAGAAAAAGAAAGGCTAATATTCAGTAATCCAAGGTATTGTAGGTAAAACTGATTCTGGTGTATTTTCATGGTTATTCAGGCTCAGAGAAATCAAATTATGTTGAAACAGTTACATGTCAAAATATATAATCCAATAAATCTAGTATTTTAGGAATGAAGGCAGAATCTATTCTGCTGATTATATTTAAATACAAGGCAAAGCTCTTAAGGACAGATGGGTGGCAAAGGGTAGGATGTGTCCCAGTCCTTTCTCTCACAGCCAGTGGAAAGAAGCAGATGATTCTTTGGTGTAATTTACCACAAATTGCTAAAGAAACTTTAAGCTGGTCAGATGAATTGTATCCCAAGAGCTTTCTCCAAGGAGAGCCTATGATGACTGGTTCAGGTGCAATTGTTTACATGACTGATGTCTATAATCTGCTGAGAGGAATTTTACACTAAAAATCACTATGGAATGAAGTTTCATGGCTTTTGTATACCTGAAAGTTTTAAGTGTACAAAAACTGACACCTCCAGGAAGGTTTCAAATGAAACGTGAATTTGTTAATGTAGATATTATTCTCACATGTAATGTAACCTATTCATAGAAAAAATAGTTTGTCTTCCAGTTTTAATTTTAAAAAGCAATGTGAGCTGGTACTATTTCCAGCTGTTTTCAAAATAATGCATTAGAATATATGGAGTATAATCATGTTCTCTTTGCAGCTGCAACGAGAATTGGGAGTATTAACTCCATTTTATTTATACAGTTATCAATGCAACTTTAAATTTAGCTGAAATAATTTGTCCAAATATGTCTTTTTCTAAAATTTCATTCTTAATTACCATTTTGTCCACATAATGAATAAGGACCGTTTGGTTAATTTTCATAAACACCATTTTCATGCCTTAAAAATGAATATAGTCTTTAAAATAATTTCTACAATTTAAAAATTATTTATATTCTTTTTACATTCTGAAAAGATCTAACATTATACTTGTATTAAAGCTAATTTCTTCCATTTTTATATGTGTATTGGTTTTATATTATTATTTATGTTGTCTTTTAGTAAACCAATAAGATTTGCTAAGGTATTTGTTTAACTAATTTCTTAATCTTTAAACATAAGGCCTTTGGCACCTTCTGAAATATGAAGAATAACCCTTTGATTATCACAGAGCTGTTTAAAGTTTAATCTATGATTGGATGTTGCAATTATTAAGTAACCACTGAAGCATTGCTAAAATAAAACCCCTCTGTTTATGGCTTTTCCTCAAAAACACACCCTCATAGAAAAAAAATGTACAATCCAACATTATTAATAGAAATGTGCCACTTGGTGTAACTGGGACCAAATGTTGTTAAAAGCACCACTAAGACTAATTCCAGAAGTGCCCAGCTCCATTATAATTCCATTACAAAAATTATGTGTAGACTTTATCATTCATGTTTCCTTACCATTTTGAAAAGCTGAAAAAAAACCCCAATCCATATCAAACATTAAATATTATTTAAATTTGGTTTCGGATGATGGTGTAAATCTCAAATTAAATTAAATTTCAGAAGTTACATCTGCTTCTGTACGAAATGGCATACCTCCCCAGTTTACTTCTGAGCCCTCATCTCCTTATCATTCACACTATATAAGCATTAACTCACTTATGGTCTTTTTTCTGGACAAAAAAACAAACAAACAAACAAACCCAGTTCCTTCTGCAACAAAGCCAACATCTTTGGGGACAGTTTGCTCTACTGGCAGTTCTCATATATTTTGGGTGTAACACTATAGCTCTTAGCAGAAACCTTTGTAGTCTACTTGTCCATGCACAGAAATGCATATCCACACTAGAGGTTTGATAAAACAAATCTGTACGATGCACAAACAGTACTAGTTATTCTACCTATTATCACTGTTTATTATCACACCACTAAAAAACTTGAGAACTTTCAGCTTTTTATGTTGGAAAATATAAAATTTGGCCTTTATCTTGTAAAAGATTTAATAACATTTTCCTACACTCCTTTTTTTATGTTTAGCTTGGTGGTGCCAAACAATAGGACAAGAGGCAACAGGCAGAGACTGATGCACAGAAGTTCCACCAGAACATGAGGAAGGACTTCTCTGTCATGCAGGAAACTGAACACTAGAACAGGCTGCTCAGAGTCTCCCTCCCCAGAGACACTCAAAAGATGTCTGAGTGCAATCCTCAGTAAAATTCTCTAGGGGATTCTGCTTGAGCGGGGAGGTTGAACTCGATGACCTCCAGTGGTCCCTTCCAACCTCAACCATTCTGTGAGAATGTGAAGACCTTCACACATTTTTTTGTGCTTGAGTACAGGCTGTAGAACAATATTAAGGTCATAAGGGTGAAGAAAAACGTCATTCAGACATACACCTTTTCTTCTATTACCACTTTGCCTTCAGAGAGGATTGAGAATGTTCATAGGAAAGGAATTCCCTGAGGGCATTCTTCACCTCTTAGAAGGTGTTAGTACTTGTTTCCTGCTCAGTTATCTTACACTTTGAAAAAGGGGCTTGTGCAGATAACATCTACTTCCTAAGGAAAACCTGACATTCATGGATTTTTGTGGATGAAGTTATCCACCAGAGCCATAGCACCTCTGACAGAAGCCAGCTGAGGGCTCAGAGCACAGATATGATGTAAAATGCAATGGTAAATATTACTTAGTATGAGATCCAGTGTAAGATGTGTTCATTTTTAATTCCGGTAATTCCAACTGACACAGAGACATTAACCCTAAAAAAATTTTTTTGTTGAAGAAGCAAATATTGTGAACTATGTTAGGTCACTTATGTAAACGAGATGTTTGAAGAATGAGAAAAAATATATAGATTGAAGATTTAATTTTTTTTTTAATTAATACATTGAAATATATGTTTAGTCCATGGCTACTGAACTATAAAGAGATAACTTTTCAGATCAAACTTCACACTTCTGGATCCTACCAAACAGCATCTTTTTTCTTGGCTAGAAAGCAGAAAATCTGGGATGATCTTATAATGTACTGAAATGTACTGATTACTTATAAATCAGTACAATTATAAAAACTCCCTAATTCCTTAGCTATCACTGTTAAACACTGTTTGCAAAAATGTAAGGAGATGTCAGCTGCTTAGTCTTTCCTTCCTTGCTAAATACTGCAGTTAGGTATTTCTCATTGCAGGTGCTGACAGTAATGCTTCAAATTTCTACTTTTGACTAAAGTTACAGTTTCTGAGGAAAATAAAAGTCAAATTTCCTTCAAAGAAAATTAAAAGCATGAAAAAACACACAAGTTGGGACTACATTGGAATTTTCTAGAACAAATTTTTGTTGTTTAAGACTCATGTCTGCTTCTGGAGGAGGCCACTTGAATATAGTCAAGTGTATTGTCACAAATTAAATTTATTTTGTTTATATGGTATCTTGATAAATTAGACTCTGTAGTCAGGAATTAATAGATACAGTTCTCATTGGTAATGCTGCTCCTTTGAGGTACTGAGGGGAAAAAAAATCACTGATCTTTAGATCTGGATTAATAATTTGATTACTCCTAGTATCTATGCGAAGATCTACATGCAATGAGGAGGCATAACATCTGCCTCACGGAATTACTATCTTCTAGCAGCAGCAATGTCTGAGGCAAAGTTTTTGCCTGTTTAATACTAAGATATAAAGTGCTTTCAAACTACCCACACCTAGTGAGCCAAGAGATTCAAAATGGGTCAACTAATTTATTTCATAAGTGGTTGCAGGACAGTTGCAGCTATGAGCTGAAAATTCTTGTATTAAGGTATCATAGTTTAACCAAGTGGTTTAAACCAGGACATAAGGTTTGTCCCAAAGGAATTTTCTTCCATCATAGAAACAAATAAATTCTTAATCTCATTCACCTAACTATAAAGGGACTTAGAGATGCTAGGACATACAGAACAAATAATAAACCTCATGTAGTACTGTATGCTCTGTACAACACAAACACAAAACTTTATTGGTAAGTCACACCACACGTTTGTCCTTTTCTGTAAATTCTTAATTTGTGTAGAGAGACAGAGATGTCAAAGTTGACAAGCATACAAATAATGGAGTCGCTAAATAATGGCTGGAAGGTTTCTGGAGGTTGTAAAAGTCCAATCTCCTACATGTAGTTGGACTGTTACCGCACTCCCAGGTCGGGGGTGATGTCTGAAGCACTCCAAGGACAGTCCTGACAACTCCTACTCTTGAACAGCTGTCCTGACTGAGCCCCCAAGACTGCACATGTACCACCTCTGCTACATCCTCTGGCACTACTGCCACCTTCTTAGTGGCACTTCAAGTAGTTAGAAGCAGTGACTAAGCCCTTCATTAGCCTCCTCTTCCCAGAAGCATCAAAGTTCAGTTCCCCCACCGCATCTTTCTTGTAGGGTATGTTTCAAGCACTATCTCAGACACCCACTACCGGACCAGTTTCTCCTGTACGTGGGGGGTCCCAGCACTCCCTGCCATCTGCCAGCTCCTAGTGTCCAGAAGAGGGGAACTATTATTTTCCTCAGTCTCTGGGCCACCCTTTTTGTACGCGATTGCCAGTGACAGGATGCTCCGAGCCCGCGCCACGGCCTCCCCCTGGTGCTTCCTTGGTGCCAGCCCCGGGCTCGGGAGCAGAGCGATGCCACAGCGAGCGCAGACCTTGGTGCTTCCCCGCAGCAGGTCACCGCCAGCGCCGCCACTCCTGGGAGCTTTCCGGCCGCGACCCAACCGGGACAAGGCGTTTCTGCAGCCGCAGTAGCGCCGGGACACCTCTGAGTGCCGGTAAGGGGCTCTTTGTTCCCGGCACAGCAGCGCGGTGTCGGGGCGGGCGGGCGGCGGGCACAGCCCCGGCACCAGCACCGGCACAGGCAAAGGCAGGCGCTGAGCTCGCTCTCGGCTTCCTCCGGCTGCCACTTGACGAGGAACGAGGGCCGGGAATCGCCGCCCGGTTCCCGCTCCCCGCAGCTCCCCTCGGCTCGCCTCCTCNTGCCCTGCCCTGCCCTGCCCGGCCCTGCCCGGCCCTGCCCGGGGGCGGGAAGGAGCGGCTCCCGAGCCCGCTGAGGGACAGGCCGCGAGGGCGCCGGGCTTTCCGCAGGCGTGTGGGCTCCAAGGAAGTCGGGGGAATCAGATGAAATCAAAGGAATTAAGCCGGGAGGGAATTTTGCCTGCAAATTGTGAGTGTCAATAATGCCAGGCTCGCCGCTGACAGCAGATTGGTAACCCAGAGCGGGTCTACATCTTGGCACTCCCGATGCCCCCGGCTCTGCTCGTTCCGTTTGTTTCAGGAAAAGGGTTCCCCGTTACTTAAGGAAGGGAGTGATCCATTGTGTGCTGCTTCTTTAAGATGCTATATGTAAAGTTTGGTTGCTAGGTGCCCCCCCCGTTCTTTATTTTTAATGGATACCAGATGTCGGGAGAAGAAAGCAATTTATGTTCCGACAAGCCTACAGAGTGGATGTACATTTCTAGCTGTTAGCAAAACACTTGCTAATTACAATGCTTCCTTCTCTTTAAAGCACGGATAACTTGCAGAGTCCTTTTGCTAAACCGTGACTGAACGTTATAATACCAGTGCTATTTTTTCTTTTTTGTTTCTTTTTTTTTTTTTTCCCAAAGAAACGGTGCAGTAAATGCTGAAAATTCAACTAAATTCACTGAGTACCTTAACTGAGAATGGGAAGAGCTAGTTTTGCTTTTTGTTTTCCCTATTTGAAAGCTAGAGAAAGTAACATCCGAGTAGCGAACAGATGGCATCAATCAGTCAGCACAAATCCTGCCTAACGTCGGTGTTACAGTATAGTACTCTACTCAAATGAACATTAATTTTGGAAACCAAAATGATTTTTAAGGAAGTGTGTTGGAGTAATTTCGTCCTTGTGGTATATTGCTTCAGTTATTGCAAATTTTTCTTTCTGGAGTGGCTGGATAAGCAAGTAATTTTTAACTCATTTATAATTCTTAGATAAATTGAAGGTTTTTTTATTTAAGAAACTCAAGTTTTAAGTAAAGCTTCTGGTAACTGTCTGATAAGAAATACCGAATGGACCACTTCTGTTCTTGCTATTATTCACTAGGCAAACTGATCTGTCTTTACCTCTGGGCTAATAGTGGGGTTTTTTTCAGTCCTGTTTAGTCTATTTTGCCTTTTCAGTAGTGTATCAATCGGTCTTTCTCCTATTTTTTCCCCTTGCCAGCCCACCCTCTGCCCACATACATGGGAATAGGGGAAAATTGCCTCACGTATTCTTCTTCTTCCAGCCGGCGAGTAGGAGGTGTTTTATAATATCTTATTCCTCTGTAATAGGGAAGTCACAGATTTGCCCTACTACATGCAGTTATTTAAATCTCCTTTTAATCCAGAAATCTATGTATGCAATTTAGGGGAAAAGGTAGTTTTTAAGAAAGTAAACAAGATTTATAACCTTGGTCAGAATCTAGTTTGTGTGCACTTACTGATTAGGGTTATGGTTCCCCTTTTTTTTGATAAGCCCTTGAGAACAACTGGAGTAAAGGCACTTCATGATTTGTTTAATTCCTATGTAAGCTGCTAATGTGGTGTGAAAGAGCTTTCTCAAGCTTCAGGATGGGGAAGGAAAAGCCTTCACTGTCTGTGGGGGCACAGCTTCTCTCACCACCCTTTTGCTGTGGGAACCGATACTCCATCACCACCTGGGAACTCAGGGAAGCTAAAACTCACCCTCTCACTCCAACCCCTGGAACTGTGTGGTAACTACCACAATCTGCTCTATGCTCCCTGATCCCCCTGGTTTACATTTCTCATGCCACCTACCATTGCTGCCACTTACCCTGTTTTTGTTACCAGTCACAACCTGCTTGCTCCTTTCAGTTACGGTGAGCAGACCCCAGGGCTTCCGCTTTCCCACAGAGACAGGAGAACAAAGCTGCCTCTTCTCTGCCTTTCTCTTTTGAGTTCGTGGTACTGTTTCTTGTGAGGTGACCTAGCAGCCTTGCCATACTTGCTCTTAATGCACATTCCAGGAAAACAAAGTTACTGCTTGAAATCCCCTCTGAAGGGTACTGGCCAGCATCTCAGGCCCCTCATTTCCCAGGTAAGTCCTCTAACCATGAGCATCTTCTCCACCACTGCTCCTGCTTTTCCCACACTGCATCCTGGGAAGAGGATTTTGCCTCCTGAACAAAGAGAAGTGCTGTGAAGCCTGGGGGTCAGGACCTATTTTGTTCACACTTTTCTCCCAACATCACCTGCTGACCTTTGGGAAACTCACTGTGCAGTGACTCCATCCTTCTGCAGAAACATGGAGGCTTACAGTAAGCAGAGAGAATGAAGACACCGAATTACTCTTTGTAGGATCACAGAGATGCCTTAGGAGGAAGCTGTAGAGTTTTCTTCATTGATAGACTGATAAAGAGCTAGGATTAATGTTTTTAGCTCTGATGAGTGTTTCATGTAAGAGCAGATAGAAGAAAAACATTTGGGAAAAATGGCTTGTGAGGAAAGGAGAAAGATGTCTCAGTCAACCCAGCTTCTGTTGTTAGCAAACCACACATATTTTGTTATAGTGGGTGATAAATTTCAACCAAAGCCTCTTCAAGAACCAGTTGTGTTAGCTTTTTACTACTGGTTAGATTCAGAATACAGGCTTCTAATTCATGTGCTAAGAATCAGGTTGCTAGATTTAGCTGACTGTCCTTATCCTGAAAAAGTGAAAATTCAGAGCCTAGTCTGGGCAGTTTGAGCATGATCCAGAGGCAGCTGCCTGCCAGAGAACAACCTGTTCAGATCCTCTCATGGCTCAATATTCTTAACTCAGTCAGCTTTTCCCATATCAGCTATAGGAGCCACCAGTTACGCACGTAACAAAGTATCAGCTGCACAGGTAGTTTACAGCCTCAGGTAGAGGCTGTAAACCTCTACCACAGGTAGAACAGCCTCATCTCATGAACTGGACTTGAGGTTCACATCCATGGACTAGGAATTGCAGAATACTGTATTAAATCTTACAAGGAAAAAATGATTCCTTCTCACACTTTGCTTGTTAATGCGGACCCAGGCTAATGTAAAATGAGAAGGGGGATTGTGATTGCAATGGGTTTGTCTGCTTTAGAGGAAGGTAGCATTTGAAGAAGGAGACCAAGTTTGAAAAGGGTTGTATTTTTCCCCTTGGATGAATAATCTGGAAGGGAAGCGAAATCATAGCTGTTGAAGGAATGATAAAAAAACGATTTTGAGTCCTCAGCTGTAACCAAACAGGAGGTGGTGTGTTTTTTACTTTAGACTCCAAATGTTACTGCATATCTAAATCCCACGTTCCTGATCACTTAGGAAACACATAGTAATGCTTTTTCCCTAAAAAGTACTACTCATCTCCTTTTGAAATAATTTTCAACCAGTCATGAAGCTTGAATATTTTATTCCACAGCATTCCACAGCAAATTACTTCTACTTAATTTGAGATTACTAAAAACTCTAAGTATGATGATATTCAAAAAAAAAGGTATTGAAGCAAAAAACACCAAAAAACAACCAAGAACTGAACCAAACCAAACCAACCAACCAACACCCCCCCTCACCCCCCAAAAAAGGCAAGGAAAAGTATAACACAGAAATCTTTTCCTACAGTGATACAAATTTAAATGTTAAATATATTGTTATTTGTATAATATATGTGTGTATTTGTGCATGGGTGTGTACTTGCAGATGGATGCTTTAGCTGTGAAAAATGAGGCATGCATTTCCAATTATGCTGGGAAAGAAAAAATACTGATTTTTCAGTTGTCGACCATTTTAGACATCTGTATTATAAACTGAAGGATGTGGAAATATCAAGATTATGTTAGAACAGAACAGTCTAGAAGGAAATGTAGCCATCTTGCTTGAAAAACTGTGGAGCAAGGAAAAGATTACAAATGCATGTTTTGTTTGCTTTAAAACTCACATTTTTATTATTCCAGAAAAATTGTCAGTAAATACAGTGGAAATGAGAGCAATCTCCTGTGGATATTAGCAACTTCCCCACATTTCTATGATTTTACAGTAAGGTGAAAAAAAATCTCCAGGAAAAGGAATCTTTAACCTGTTATGGTTAAAAACTTTGAGGAAAGATGTTTTAAATACTTTGAGAAGGATCAAACATTTTATCATCACCTTATTTTTTCATCAGTCACTTCAATTTGTCAAACCCAAGAGAGATGCCTGGAACTTCAAGAATCTGAACATGATGTAGGTAGAACAGATATATTCTTACCTCATTTCCTAAGAAGAAACAGTCACTTTGACAACAATCTTCAGGTAGCAAAGTAATTCAAAACCAACATTCACAATTTTGACACAATTTTAAGGCAGGAGTCACAGCTTAGCTCTTTATTGAAGGCACAAAGTGAAATGGAAGAATATACAGCTGCAGCAACAATAACAGGAAACCAGAAGAAAAAAGAGGGTGGGTTCTGCCTCTTGATCTGAACATGCTCAAGATAAAAGTAAGTGGTAATGCTTTGGTAAGTAGTTTCATAATGGGTGTCCTGCCATTTGGAACATCCTACACACAGAGAGACACACACACACACCAGGTATATAACAGTGAGAATCTGGCATCTTTATCTCTTTGGTAATTTTGGAATTTGATTCTTAATTTTTCAGGCAGACCTAAAGTGATTTGACTGACTGAGTAAAAGGACTTTTAAGTTTGACTCAGGAAGGAAGAATGCCCTGGAATCATGTGTGCTAGTGTTTCACTTTGGAAACAGCTGCCCTTCTGCTTCTTCTCTCCTAAATTTTCCTTAAACTTAGAATTTGTAAAAGTTTGTGTTACTGCTCCTAGGAATGAAAAAAAAAAAAGGAAATGTAGATTATTTTACGAAGTGGAAATATTTTGTTACAAATTGGGATCTTTGTAATTTCTCTGAACCTTTCCAATTCTGTTTGGAAGTGTAACTGCTGCAACAGCAATCTTGTAGGATGGCAACTACCTCCAAACTCTAGCACTTCATAAGTTTAACATAATTTTAAAAGCTGACTTTGGTTTTGCTCATTTCTCTTAGGCAAAAAACAAAAAAAACCCAACAACAACCAAAAAAAGTTTTTTGAAGAATATGCAGGAAATGTATCAAACAAGAAAGATCTATATCCTCCACTCTATTACAGGTACATGCAAAGTCCTTTAGATTGCATGTTCTTTTTAAGCTGTGCATGGTATGCGGTATGTACAAATGTATAAGATATAAATACTCTTAAAACTCAAGAGTTTTGACAATCTGGAGTCTACCTGAAAATAACTAAACCCCAGGTACCAGAGCACTGCTTTATTTCCTTCCATAAGTTTATATAAATTACAAAGTCTCACAGAGCCACAATAAGGAAGGACTGTGTCTCTCCACACCTGCAGTATGCAGACAAGAAGCTCATTCTGGCGTGTCCTGACTTCAGCCTTGACCAAAAAGGAGTAAGGACAGAAGCTACTGAAATCTGCTCACCAACACTTGCCCAGCAAAGGGAATCTGGGCACTGGATAATCTCTGATGGCCTTTGTTTCTATAAAATTTACAGGATAGTATTTTTCGGCGGGTTTGACTACCTTAACACTAAAAGAAATACTAATGATTCAATTTACCGTACTATTTACGGATTTTTCCTTGGAAATATAGCCAGATACACAGATACTCTAGCAATGGCCAAAGAAGATGTGATTAGATTTAACTGTTAAAACTTCCAATTAAATTTTCTTTAAGGACTAAAGAGTTTCCTCTTTAGGAGGTGTGAATGAAGTGTTCAAACTTAATTGAAAATGTTAAGTGATATTTCTGATATGGTCTCCTTTAATCAGGTATTTTTTATATGTGACAATTAAAGAGAGATAATTTAGTCCTATGTTTTCTTTCACTCAAGATGATCTCAGTCACCTGCAGTTCTCATGGTTCACAGAAATGCCAATTAACATGGAAGTAACAATAAGGATGAGCTCAGTTCTAGTATTGAAACCAGCTTTTCCTTGTTCATTTAAATTATGCAATTAAAATAATATAGTATTAAATAAAATAATAATAAAAATAAGCACTAATTTTTAATATACTTGTCTGTCTAGAAGATACTGCTTTTTCACCTTTTCATGCTGAATATGAAATTCAGAGGATTTTTTTCTGAAGAGATCAATACTCATGCTTGTAATGATAACAGGTGGCAAAATACTAAAATGTATCTGCAAAATGGGCTGCAGTGTTACCTCTGGTGAGTAACACAGCTCTGGGGTTTGGGTTTGTTTTAAACATGATTGTAGTATCAGAGGAGGTGGCAGGATCTCTCCTGTGTGCCTTTACTAGAGCAGATACTTCTGCAGTGTCTTCAACTGAACTAAAACAAGGCTTCAACTTAAACTGACACTTTTTTTTTTTCCAGGTTAAAAGGAGAAGAAAATTGGTTTTCTACTAGGAAAAATGACTGCTATGGTCAATTGATTCCAATTAAGTTGGAAACAGAGTCTCTAATTCCTGTTGTGTGGTGATGGCAGCAGTGCAGGTAGAATTTTACAGCAAATATAATACCAGAGGAAGAGTGCCAGTGCAAAGGGAAGGTGGCACACACAGTATAGAAATGATACAGAAAAGAAGCCAAGGAACAAAATATAGGTTGCCATGAAGCACTTTAAGGAAGATTGTGCAGGGACAGCTGCAAGGGTAAAATTGCTCATAAAGAAATATAGGCCTATGAGGGAATAGTACATCATGAGTTATTTGGGACTCCTGGAAAGAAAGTTTTTCTTAGAAAAATATTTGGTGTTCTTTGCTTTCCCTTCTTTTACTGGCACCCTCTGTTATAGCTAGTTATTCATTATCAAATAACTAATTACTATAATAGTTGGCATTAGCTTAAAAACAAAACAAATTGCCTCCATCCTATTTTAGATTGGTAGGACAAAAGAAGAAATATATGGAATATAATGAGTTTGCTTTTTTAAAATACATACAAAACATGCTAGCTCTCTTATTTTTTCCAAATCACTAAAAATAACTGATGAGGAAGTAAGAAGTATCTTTGGAGACTTTGTAAAGTGATGCAGGTTCAGAGATGAGGTTTGAACTTGCACTTACTCTCAATGTGCTTCTGTCACAGGCTACATACACCTATATGCATCTTTGCTTTTCAGGAATGTACACATTATCTACATGCTGGTTTTTCAAGCCTTGTGCTTATCCTCATCTTTTCCATGTATGTGATTGCTTGCCTGTAGACAGGACCCTGATTTTCAGAATTCATTCTTTATCTGTTTTAGTTAGATCCTGTTACAGCATCTCAGTTTCAGGACTGAATAGCCACATCACTACAGCCAAAAGTAACTTCTGAAAGCCTTTGGGCTTGACTGTCAGAATATGCTTTGTAAGCAATGATTATTTAAACTTGGCAAAGTGATGCCTTTAATGGCTGTGGTTTGTTTTTGATGAAAAAACAGTAGTATTAAAGTAATGGATATTACCAAGACTAGCCAATCTTTGATATTAGATTTACGCAGTATTGGAGTGGAAACCAGTTATTTTCTCATGTTTCTCTTCAAGTGTACTAATTACAGCAATCAAAACAAATTTTATGTTGTTTTTAACAAATCTCAGTGTATTGGTGGTAGATGCAGTAGGAACTGACTGTACATCACCGTAATTTCTAAACAGGGTGACAAAATTCTGGAAACAAAAAAAAAAATCTGGCAATTCCAGTATTTTCAAATCTCCTATCAGGGCATGTTTAAACTGGCTCCCAACAATGCCAAAGCATACATAGGCGACAACAAACTATTATCAAGCATTTATGAAAGTTCATTTTTCTGTCTTCTAGTTTAAGTGGGTGCTGTGGTCCTTCGTGTCCACAGAGTTGTAACAGAAGCTATATCTAATATATCTAAATATATACAAAATTTGGTAATTAGAACAACTGATTTCAGAGAAATTGTGCCTTTTGTTAGTTTTGTAGACTGTTGGCTTGTATTAAAATACATATTAATCACCAGCCAGTAAGTCTCTGCATATTGTCTCAAAAACTATTTTTCCAGTTTCATTTGTCATTTTCTTTATGACATTTTCTTGCAATGTATTATTTACTAGCTATACTATTAGCTTCAAGTTTTTTTCAGTGAAACTCCCACTAAATGTCATGTTTGATATATTTTTAGATAACTAAACATGAGATTTGATTTACTCAGCTCTCAATTAAAGGTGGAAACAGAATAAAATTAGAGTATTAATATTAAATTTTTTTATTTTGCTATAATTAACGTATAACACAAATAAACACTGGCAGAATTAATTAACTCTCTGTTATAGTACTATTGTCATATTACTACCTAAGTTGCTACTGATTATCTTTAAAAAATAACAACTTTAAGAAAAGCAAGCAAAACAGGACTTACTATTATTTCAGCAAAACTGGAATAATTTGGTTTCCAGAGGCCATCCAAATTCCAAATGCAGCACTCATGCCAACAAAGGCAAGTTTTTATTTTCCTTCATTTTGAAAGTGTCTAAGTGTTTTAATTAAAAATTTATTCACTTAGTCTCCTGCTAAAATAACCATACCCACACTTCTTTGTGGCCTGATTTTTAATTTTCAAGTCAGTTTCAAATGCAAGGAGGCAGTCTATAGGAAGACATCGGTTCTGTTTTTCAGGAGAAAAATGACCTCCAGTGAAACTCCTTGCTATGAATGCATGATTTCCTTTATTTCCTGACAAAATATAAAGTCATATGCTGTATTGCTTTACTTCAGTGAAAAAAAAAAATTTAGTAAATTTAGAGTATATAAGTATAGAGTATGTTTCAGAAAGAAAGCAGAAGTGAATATTAGTGAATTCTGTAGTTCCAGTCTCTGAGGTACATACAAAGACAATAATAAATAGGAGTGGAGGATGGAGTACCCCCCACTGTCTGCACTGATTGTCAATATATATATTTTTCCCATCTTGAAGTGTCTGAATACCAGCAATAGGTATTCATATCACAGAATCACAGAGGTTGGACAGAACCTTGGTCATCCTCCCAGTAAAAAGTGTTTCTTGATGTTCTGAGTGAAACTCCTGTGTTTCAGTTTGCTCACATTGCCTCTGGTCCTGTCACTGGGAATGACTGAAAAGAGCCTGCTTCTGTTTTCTTTGCACCCTTCCTTCAGGTATTTGTACTGATGAGTTACCCCCTGAGACTTCTCCACACCAAACAGTCCCAGCTCTCTCAGCCTTTCCTAATAAGAAAGATTCTCCAGTCCATCTTCAGCTTTGTGGCTGTTTGTTGCACTCACCCCAGCACATCCATGTGTCTCTTGCAGTGAGGAGCCCAAAACTGGATGCGATGCTCCAGGTGCGTCCTCGGCAGTGCTGGGTGGAGGGGAAGAACCTCCCTACCCTCAGTGCATCCCTGCACACCCATAGAGCTCTTTGCCATAGTGGCACAGCTCTGCCTCGTGCTCAGTTTGGTGTCCAGCAGGACACTCAGGTCTTTTCCATCTAGGTGGCCCCCAGGCTGTCCTTGGTGCCTACGGTTCTCCAGCGTAGGACTTTGCACTTCCCTTTGTGGAACCTCAAATCCCAGTGTCTGCATTTTTCTTTTTCTTCTACAAAAGGAATTCGTATTCTTGCTTCTTTGAGGTAGTTAATATTCATATTTTTTGCCACATTTTGGAAAAACTAAGGTCACTCCTTTGCATGTACAGATCAGTCTGTATTAACTGCACTTGAGACTGAGATAAGGAGTACCTGCCATGGAGTTTGCTATATGGGAGTTTAGTTGCACTAATTGACCTCATACTGGGTTAGAGGGTTTTAAACTCCATTTTCTATTTCCTTCACTGACGTACTTGAGTGTATTTCTCTTTCTACTATTTTAATATTTTAAACATAGCTAGAAACCTGTAATAAAAAGGAATTGTATGTGTGACAAAGTATTTTTTATCATTAGTTCATATTTAAAATATCCGTAGTCATATTTCAGAATGACAGTTAAAAATAAGGTCTTGATTTGGCAAAGTATTTAGTGCCTAATTTAATTTTGAGACCTTGACAGTCCAAATGAATTCAATGACTAAACTGCTTCAGTGGCATATACAGTATATTTTTATTATATATTACATGAGAGAACTCAGACCTAATACCCTCAGTTATTTGTATTAGACTCATATATCCCATTTATTTGTAGGTACAATCAACTGTCTAGCTACAGAGCCACCCCACCGTGCGTCTCAATTATTTATATTCATCTGATCAGTCAATTTAATATTTTTGGTGCTACTATCTGAAAGAGTGCTACTTAGCCTTAATTAGAAATTCAGTTACATGTTTGGGATGCACAAAGTGAATTGTTTAGAAAGTGTTTTATTTGTTGCAACAGACTGAAATTTCCAATAATATTTGTTTGGCTTGTATGCATACATATACATATACATATACATATACATATACATATACATATACATATACATATACATGTGTGTGTGTGTATGTGATTGGATCACATACCATACCATATTCAACAACTGCATACTTTTGTCTTACTGCATGTTTTGTGCTTGTGTGTTTATATCCAGCTGATTTTGTGAATATGACACATCAGTTTGTCTAATAAACACAGTGTGTGTTTTCCACACTAAAATGTTGGAATTATAAATAGCACCTAAATAGCACCCTCATATTTATTTTGCAGCAACATACATTTTTTTCCTCTAGATGGCAATATATTGCAAGAAATATTGTCAATCTGTTTGCAGTACTTTTAAAGATTGAATTTGGCAGTCTCCAGAAGGTATTTAAAGTGAAATTACTCACTCTTTTCACTTGAATTTTTTTAGGGTTGTTAAGTGTAACATAGTATATAATTAAGAAAATCCTATAAAATTGGAAGAAGTAAATGAGTGAAACAAAAAATAGTCAGTTATACTACATTCAGTGCATAAATACTTGCCTATAACCAATGGTCACATGGGCTTTTTCATCAAGGTAACCTGTAAAAGGATTTCCCAAATATATTAGTATTTTTCACATAAATTACTGTAGGAAATGTGACTTTTACTTTTCCATATCAAGACTTGGAAATTCTATATTGACTCATTAAATTTTCTGATTTGATCACAAATTAAAATACAGTGTAGCAAAAATAATGTTCCAAAACATTGAGCAATACTAATATGGAAAATTATGTATAATATATTAGAGGAAAAGATGGTGTTGTAGAAGTGATGATTAAAGAATATAGGAAGGATAGGTACTATCTTTTATCCACCAGCTAATATAAGGAGAGTGTTAAAATAGACATTTGTCCAGGCATCTCCGTCAAAAACTTGTATTTTCCCCTGTTCATACATTTTAAACCTGGCTTAATCTTTTTCTGTTCTATTATACCATAATAAAAAGATGGACTGTATTTTCTTGAAAACATTAAATAGAAACTCAGGGGTTTCATGTACATCTGGAGCTCATATATTTTTATATACCCTTTTAGAAAATACTGTGTGCACCTACTGAAAAATATATGAATTGAGGCACTATTTCAACCATATGACACACTTGAGACATCCTTGTTTCTATACATAAGTTTGAATTTTTTCTCTGTAAAAATAAATACTGATACTTTATTGGAAGACTTTAACCTTCTTTCGTTTCAGCAGAATCTGACAGATCAGTAAATCAGCCCAGAAGGTTTATTCACAGTATCTTCCCCTGAAACTTCCAGTGTGGATTCCTGAGGAATTACTCAAAAGAAGTATTTTCCCCCTAACTTCAGTGAAATGGAGAGATGATCTGTTGATATGATCCTGAGAATGCTGAGGATAAGCTCTGCAGCTGGGGAGCTAAACCAGCTGTGAAGTGTGGCTGTAAGAAAAAATGGGAGGGGGCAGTGAAAGGGGGCAGAAATGGCAGTTTTATGACAACACATCTGCAAATGTTTTTAAGTTAGTCATATAATTCGCTTCAGGATAAGTCTGTGGGTTTAGGGATAGATTGCTTAGCACTGTATATTTACCCTCTTAAAAAGAAGCGTTGAACTGGTATTTTTTGCCTTCTGGATATGATTAAGAGAAATGCAGGGGTACCTGATGCTAATAAATATGGAAGGGGAAGGCACAGATCAAGACATCTGGGCTTTGGTGAACATCGATAGTGGAAAAGCTTTGGGCATTTCCTTTGAGATGGCGAAAGGATGAAGATGAGCTCATTGTTGACTACAGATTTTAAGACTCAAGCAAGGAAGACAGTAGAAAAAATGCTACCTGATTTCACTGTACCAAACAGATAAAAGCTGCAGATATGTGAGAATTAGGAGTGCAGTAAGGACTTTGCTAGCTGGTTTCTTTGAGATAACAACCTGAAGGTTGAAAGACTCGTGGAGGGGTGGAGCTGTAAAACAAAAATACCCTAGGGATGTCTGGAGATCTTTCTGTGGACAAAATACTTACGAAACAAAGAAATTAGTGCAGGAAGAGTGGAAAAAGACTCCAGGATGCCTCTTAGCTACTTGGAATGCAAAATTCCCAGTTTGAAAAGTAGCAGTTTCAGAAATTGCCACCAAAATTCAGAATATCACACCACTGTGATGTACTCAGACTTCTAGAGCCTGCTTGTAGTGTCCAGCCACAAAGTACTTCAGGTGTGGGCAGCACTGGAGCTGAGCTATGTGGTGAAATCCTGGATGTGTTATGGGAACAGGCAGAGTGTGACATTGTTGCAGCGCTGCATCTTCTGCAGAAAGTGTTGGTGTTTGGTCAGCAGTCTGAATGATTAAATTAAAAAATTAAACTCCTTATGTTTAAACGTTTACTGTAGTGCATTAGGAGTACCATATTTGCCTTCAGGAGTCAGTCAACCAGCTCTTGTTGGTATGAAGTAAACATCACCATACTCCTTACTAAAACCTTGCAGCTGACACTAAGCAAAGGATGCACGTTTAAGGCAGAGCACTTTGGTGATCTCCAGCTGCTGGATGAGCCCTGTAGCATAATTTACCAGTCTCGGGCTTCTCAGTACTATCAGTATGGAGACCATGTCACCTTTGTCTCTGGAATTAGTGAGATGCATAACAAAAGCATCAAACTGTCTTTATCACCAACATCTTTGTCATTTATAGTTCTTAGATTAGGGAGTTATGCCAAAAACTGTTAATTGGGAAGTATAAAAATGTGCATTATTTAAAAAGTAACTGTAGATCAGAGGTGGCTGCATAGCAGTAATGGTTAGAATTCATCTGGTTAACCTAGATTTCTAAGAGGTAGTCATCCATTGTTGAAACTGTCACCTCAGACTTCTTTGATCCTTTACTGTGAAAAAACAGGCAGATCCAAAAAGTAATTAATTTGATCCTAAATTAAGCATTTAGGGCAGATTTGGCCAAAAGCATCCCCTTCTCTCTATTGACTAGTTTTAGACACTAAATATAGGTAAAGTGAATCTCACTCATATCTGCCCTGAACAGCCCTGGCCTGACTTGGTATGCGATCTCAAAAAACAAAAATGCTCTAAGATCTCTACATATGAGGACTTTTTTTGTTCCTTTATTGCTGTAATGAGGCTGCAAAAGAGTTACAGCAGTTTCAGCTGAGAACGATCTGGCCTGCAATGTTGTTGTAATGTTTACCACATTAAATGCAGTCACCTTATTTTACTTAGAATGGTACTGGTACATGATAATATGTTTGCTCACCTATTATAAACTGGGGTTTGACTAAGACAACTAAGTTTTTTAGATAGTCGCATATGAAAATTTCTGTAATGTGAAAATAATACTGTACTGTCTTGAATCTCTTAAACTTGTTTCCACCTGTGCTAACTTTGAATGTAAACCACTGTAAAACAGCAGTATCTATTCACTTATTACTTGTTTTAAAGAGGAATAGTAAAAATATAAAGGGCAAGGAAGATAACAGTGATATTACTTTGCTGCAGAGGGTCAGAAAAAATTGATTTGATTAATAAAGAATTGATTTTTTACTCTATATTCAGAGGAGAAATTACTTCTATAAATTCTTGCTTAAGAAATTGGATTGTTTATGTTATGCTACTGCTAGAATAGTTATCATACAGTTGTACACTGAGAAACATCATTTTTCCCCTTGAAAAAAATCTTTTTTGATAATTTCATCCTGTACATTACATTCCCTTTGAAGAACTGGTTCTTCATGTGTCACCTCTAACATAACAGGGAATGTATCATTCTTGAAATACACATTTTCTTACATATATTTTAAAAATCTCATGTAGTATCTATACTTATTTAGGGATTTTTTTCAATTTTATAGAAAGTATGGAACATATTCAATTAATTTAAGAATAAAGTAGGAACTGGAGCATTATGCACAATACCAGCACATGGATAAAATCACAGAAATTAGCAAAATTCCACATAGCTTTTGAGGAGCAGATGCTTTGAAAGGTGGCTGCTGTTAGGATTGTGACCTGTACTATGGATTTAATCCATGGATTCAAACCAATCCTGAAAGTCCTTGACAGCTTTCTGCAATACCAGCTCAGGAAAGGTCCTTCCTTCTAGACTTTCCCTGCAGGTTCACTTGACCCAGTCACTGAGCCTGTAAGGGTACTGCCTTGCCTTTGACTTTTGCCAAGAGCCTCTATGAAATCTCAGGTTGAGGGCAACAATGGTCACAGCTGAGTCAGAGGTTTTGCACACAGCTATCCCTACCCAGAAAAACAGGGTACAGGATGGCCCAAATCATTCTAACTATGTGTACCCTGTGTACCTTAAATCAAAGTTTGCTTTGTGCAAGTTTTAAACTGGATTGTAAATGTTTTCCTCTAATACATTTCATGAGACAATGATGCCTTGCTCCTCCTAGAAGTGGCATCCGCCCTCCCCAGTCTGCACCACAATTCCCACCACTTTGCTTTCAGTGGTGTGAGTGTTTCCAAGACCATTGCCAAATCAGGGAGCTGTTCTTGCAGAGACCTCGCACCACACAGAATGAGCTTGTGTTGGCCCCAGAGCTGTCTCAATGCCTGAATCCTTGTGTACTCACAAGGAAGACAGTTGGAGTAAGGGAAGGATGACCTTCTCATCAGCAAAGTCAATTTAGTTTAGATTCACCTGTGTCCTTAGCCTGTACTAGCAGAGGTCAAGGTTTCGCACAGCCAGTGTGTTCGTCTCATCATACTACTAAAACTCCCTGTGGAAAGAAAAAAGGATGTTAAAACTTTCAGAATCATGTCCTTTTGCTCATTTAAAAGGAAGATAAATCAGTCAAACATTCTGATGGTGTTTTTCTATTTTAAAGAATAAAACCCAAACCCATTGGGTCAGACAGCAACTTCCTCCTCTGTTTTGCTATTTGGGCTTCCATCTACTGATGTTGATTAATAATCAACTCTTACTTTTCTAAGGTAATTATATATGACAGATCATTAGGATTGCCTAGAAAGAGTGATGGAAAATGTTATAGCTTCTGATATTTTTAAGACAGATTTTGCCAAGGGATTCTGTTTCCAGTAGTAAGAGCCAGATAATTATTTACATATTATTGTGACATAAGACAGAGACAGTAAATAAAATGTATCAGAATAGTTCAATTTCTTTTCACTGAGTTGCTATCTGTTGCTGCTTTTTTGCTTGCTGGAGGGAAAAAAATCTGATTGCTCTAAGTCCCCTGTTTTAATAGTCAGAATACTTGACTATGTTTCTGTAAGTTTCTTGTAATGATCTGGGCCTGGGTTTCTTCAACTGTAAAATGGGATCAATTTTTCACAGAGGTTTAAAGAGACACAATTAACTAATATTTAGAAAATACTTTGAAATCCACAGAGGGAACTTTAGAAAAGTTAGTTCTGCATGAAGTGTGTTCCAGAGATCTGTGTGTAAGAGTGAAAACAAATATAGAATTGCTAAAACCCAGTGCATCATGGAAACTAAATAAAACAGAAAATGGAATGTTTTGCTCCTGGTATGGAACAGAAACTACCTGACATGGTAATTTTGAAGTAAACTTCATCTTCCATATGTCAAGAATAAGTTTTTCTTTATAGACAGACCATAATGGGACAAGATCTGGACACATAATTGTAAAAAAAAATTTTAATCTGATTAACAAAGGAACAGGCAAAGACACATTGTGTCTCTAAGAGTAGTAAATATAGACTGACACAGCTAACTCTGATGGAAGTGCCCAGTTAAGAGTGCAGTTGTTCAAATCTGCATGAATATCCACTTAAGAGAAGTATAAATCTCTCAGGGCAGGAGTAATTGTAAGTTACAGCCTGTTTTACTCTGTGAATAGGGAACTTGCATTCCTGCTGTGTTTGACTGTAGTCCTAACATGGTGCCTCCGTTGCTAAATTTCTGTAATGAAAGATATCACCTATTAAATGAGAAGTGAGCACTGCTAGTAGCAAGTCCAGCTATTCTTTCTGCTTTAAATAAGTAGAAAAGAAGGAAAACAAAATACAGAATGTGAAACAACAACAAAAAAATCCCCAAGAAAAATGCTGGCTTTCTGGTTATTGAGATCTACTTTATTTTTATGGTATTACCCTGTTCGTGACAAGGTAAATCAGCAAAAACACTAAAAGAACCAGACACAGTATAAGCAATGTATGAATGTGCCAAAGTTCTATTTGTGTTTTATACATAATGGCATAACAGCATACAGCTCAAAAGCATGCAGATGAGCCCTCAGTTTGTCAGGAGCTCAGGGAACAAAAAAGCAGCCTGCAGCTAGCTTTCTCCACCTATGCCTGGCACAAGTACAGTAACTAAATGCTGTATTTTATTGCTGAATAGAAAGAAACAAACAGTGAAATTTTAACATCAAGCAAGAGCTAAAGCTGGCAGAAGAAGAAAAACAATAGCACTCAAAGAAAATAACAACAGCAAGGAGGGAGTAATATGTTCCAAAAATGAATAAAAGACAAGGGACCACATCCAAACCCAGAATAGGTTGTAAAACATGGTCAGAGATAAAATATTCCCAATGGAAGTGGGAGAGGCACTATATCTCATATTGTGGTCAAGTAGAGAATTCTGCAAATCATCCTTTATATTGCTACCAAATACCATTTTGTGTCTGTGCTGTTACCCATTTTTTGGCATTGCATATTTCTTTCCATTCTTCTTAAGGGTTACTTTTTAATTATTTTAATCCCTTTTTTGTTGGTGGTGGGCTGTTATCAAGAAAAATATGTAGCATATGCCTACTATTGTCCTCATCAGTTAGATCACAAATTTGAAAAAATTTTAACAAATTTTGAATGTGTTAATATGCACTGAATGAGGTATATGAATGAAGTCTTTACTCTTCATTTAAATGGCTAATTATAATTTTAAGGGCCTTTTAGAATCCCTTATAATTACCTCCCAATAATAAAACAAGAGAGTCCACAGCTCAAACATACCTGCATGTCAGTACCTCAAATGGACACAGATGTGAGGTTATCTGACAGAAATGTAAATAAAGCAGGTGTAGAGAGTGTGAATCTTGTTCTAGTGAAATGCTGCATGTGTAGGTGCAGATCAACAAAATGGCTAATGCAATATACAACTGCCACCTAAGAACCTAATAGTTCCAAGTTTGCAACTCTGGGGGAGGACTACCATGTACAGCCCTTAAAAGAAAAAAAATAAAATCACACCAAATAAGTGACTCAGTTTCTTTTCTGGATAGAAACAGTTTGTGTTTTGTGATTTGTTTGTGGCTGTTTAGCTCACAGAAAGGATAGCAAAATTGTCACTGATGGGAGTGGTTTTAACAAAACCACTTTTCCTAGAAGCAAGTTCTGCTGAACCAAAGTGAATTAGTGATTCCAGAAAAATGCCTGGGGAAATATAAAATGGGAAAAAACCTCTAGGTATTGAAATGAAGGCCAAATAAAATTAAAGACAATCTGACACTGCCTTCCTCAAAAAAAAAAAAATCCGGAACCAGGATGTGTTTCATGCTGTGTCCAAGAAATTTCTCTGGGTGTCCAGAAAAGCCAGTGTGCTTCTTTGCCTTGTCCAGGTGGAGCAGATTGTTCCAATGTAAATTCAAGGTGGTGTGCCAGGGAGCACCATCCCAAAATGCCACTCAACAGCTCAGGGTAAGCTTGGGTGGGAAACTTTCACTGTATATTCTTATGGCAGATAGGAGTTAAAGAAAATATATAGGGGTGATCCCTAAGGCAGGAACAGTGACCAAGAAATTTTCCTAGAGGTGAAGACCTCTAATTAAGTATGTTTTTTTGCAACCAAAAAAGCCCCACTGAAATTTGCTAGATGGAAAGTAAGACTGGAAAGATGTAAGCAAAACAACATTTTCTACATGTATTTCATCTGTCCTATTGTATGGATTCCGCATTTTCATGAAGTATCTTGTTTTACTTGGTTTTACAGTAAGATCAGAGATGTATTTTCTTGAAGAATAAATTCCTTGAAAATTCTGGCCCACTGTAAGGATTTTCTCCAGTTGTCTAGGGAAGCACAACTGAAAAGATTCAGCAATAAAACAAGCAGACAGAATAGGTGCCGGCTACCTAACTCTTATTTAGAAAAGGTGTGCTCCATAGAAAACCTTGGTCAAATTGCTGACAAAGATGAACTGTAGAGAAGTCTGATAGACTTGAAAAATCACAGTCATAGATCTCCAGGAAGAAAGATCTTGCTTTTTAAATTGAACCACACAAAGAATTTGCATAGGATTTGGGTATTTTTGCAACTGTTATCTACTTTCTATAAACTGAGAACTTGCTGGAACAGGTTCAATTTGCAGTGAATTGATTTTAAATATTTAGGTAGAATTGCACTTGAAATTGCTTGAAAACAAGATTAGATCCCTCTGAGTTCTGTAATTTGTAAAGATACAAACCTTAGAAGTGAAGTCCCGTGACAGAAAATGATTGTGGCTTTTGAGTGAATAGAGAAATCATCCTAAGTCCAATTTGTGGAAAAAGGGAATATAGTAGTAATAGGAACATAATAGTTGAGTGTTGATAAGTGATGACATCCTCATTTAAAAAATGAAGACAGGTTGGTGTGTTAGAGATATAATGTGGATGTCGCTGTGACTAAAATATGAAGATCATGTGTCTATGTTTTGGGTTCCAGCCCCCCCAGTAGTTATACTTGTGCACTCCTTTTGTGATGCAACAAAACAAACTAGAGTGTGTATGTTGTCTTTGGTGAGTGTATGACACATATTCTTTTCTCTAAATGTCTTGTTTGGTCACAATATTTCTTGGTAGCCTACAGAAGGAGCTTTTTATGATTCAGCTTGTAGAAAACAGTAAATGCCACCATGATATGTATCTGTGTATATTTTTCAATCACATAATCTTACTCCTTTCCTAGATCTAGATTTTTCTTCTTCATGAAAACTGCTTTCTTTTTGTAGGCAGTCCCTTTGACTGTAGTGGAACCAGTCATGATCAACATCACTATTCAGAGTGAGTAAGGTTGCAATCTTGTCCTTAATGTCTATCTTTACCACAATTTGTTTATAAAATAGTCTTTTTGATTTTTTCCCCCTACCTTGGGAAAAATGATCAGAAGAACGATTCTTCAATTGTTTATAATAAATTCTTCATGATATAGCTAAGGAGAGGGGAAATTTTATAATATCATTGGTTCTTTATAGGTACAGTATACACAGAATTTCATAGTGGATTTTGATTTTTTTGTAAAGCAGTTCTTTATTGTAACACATTTGGTTGATACAGTAGTTATTAAAACCCAAAATTAGTGAAAATGTTGGTGTTTTCTAAGCAACTACCCAGGGAAAATGCAATATCCATTACTGTTAAGGGTTCTGCATTGGCAGAAAGGGTGGCAGATAAACTGGAATGTGTCAGTTCTTTAATTCAGTTGCATTGAAATGTAAAGACTCCAAAAGAATCTTTGTTAGGTTTTCTAAAAGCTAGCACTTGGATTGCTACCCAGCTGCAATGGCACAGTGCAGTACTGTCTATTCCTGGTGCCAGTTTCAGCACCATTGCACTAAAAGGTTACTGAATATCCCTAACATCATTTGGGCTGCAGAACGAGCTCCTCACTCAAATGAGGATGTCTTCTCTTCTTGCTATGAAGACAGTACACTGAGAGCATTTGCTAATTCATTCTCATTCTGTTGTGTTTAATTATAACTTTCATCCCTTTTCTTTTGTACTTATTTTTATAATAAATAAGTTTTCCATTTTCCCTCCATTTTTTTACCTTAAACACAGTTATGTTCAGTGAGATAAAATTAATATTTATAGACGTTATCTTCCAATTGCACACTCCACACACCAAATTTTAACTTGATAGATTTCTGCCTTGGTCATTGAAGAGAAGGATAATCTGTATATTGTGCTTGTATAAAAGAAGTCTCTTGGCTGTACGTGAGAGAATCAGACTGGCAGAGATTTAATTTGAGTTCTAGGGAGTTAGTTATAATAGCTATAATAGTAGCTCAAATATGCTCATGGATTTAGCTGAGTTGGGCCTAAACCAAATTTTTCTTCCCCAAAGATTACATTCTGTGCTAAGCAGAATTGCACTTGTACCTGAGCAGGTGCAGTTTACAGTCAAGTGTGTAAAATATAACACACCCCATTTTCAGTTTGAGTTCTGAATTATATATCCTGGGGATACTCAATTCACCTGTATTGCTTCTCCTTAGAGGTGAGTATAGCTAAAAACAGGTCATCTGCTGTCTATACCTCCCTGTTCCAAATGGCACTGTGCCAGCAAAGAGCTATTTTGGGTTGGAATGGGATCTCATTCATTTCAGGGAAACCTCATTTGTCATAAAACTGGGAAGTTCAGTTGGAAATCAATCTCCATATATGCTGTCACTGAAAAATTCAAAGACTTGTCCTGCTGTACAAAGCAGTGAAAGGTGTGGAAAAGCAAACTCTAGAGTTCATAGGGTGGTATAATAAAGTTCTTCAGATGCTTGAAGAGCAATTGCATAACTTTTAATGTAAAGCAGTCTCAGTATTTCAGTCTACTTCAGATAGAAGGAAAATACAACTCTGTAGCAGGATTTTAAAGTCAAATCAGGCGCAATAATGTAACCTTATCTGAAATATGAACAAAAGAGCGGTTGCCAAGAAGAAATGAATGATCTGCTTCCTCCCATAGATGGCTGACAATAATGCTAAGGTAGTTTTCACCTGTTTGGTACCTTGTTTCAGTATTACCATTGTAAATTGGAGTGTGTTAATGATTTAAAAAACAAAACCAGACCAACTGTTCCTGATAAAAAAAAAGTAGATTATCTTAAAGGTAAATCTTAGTCATGTTCTCTGGAACATTTTTATGGGAAGCTTGGGGGATGCATAACCTACAGTGTGAATGAGTCCTAGATTGTAAGTTTTTGGGAACATGTAGGTTTCAGCTGTCAGGCAAGAAGGTACGTATGTGCTTCTTTTTGTTAGGATATATTATGATGTTATAGTCAATGTCCTTGTCTTGCATATGTGGTTAAAAACAAACAAACAAACAAACAATGTTGTTGATAAAACGGTAAATACTCAAAATTATGAAGTTATGAGGTATGCTCTTATTCTGGCTTCTGGGGAATGGGGCTATGCCATGTATTTTCTCCTGTATTTATTGAATACTGTGAACACTGGGATCCTGATCTTCTGTTGCTACTCGCATAAGCAATTGTATTTATTTAAATAAGAACAATAAATATTTATTACCTTTGTATTTTGGGTTTCATAATACAAATTCCCTGTTCATTATTCCATTACCTTGACATACCTTGACAACCCTTAAGATAAGAACTCTGAAAGTCAATGTTTTATACTTTTCAGTATATTAACTTATACACCTAGAATAAAATGTGACTTTGTGTTTTGAACACATTTTCTCTGAACTATGTAATTTTAGTTGTTAATTTTGCTTATAGATGATCTGTTAGGAATTTAAGTGGAACAGTTGCTCATTAGCATGTGACAAGGGTGAACAGGTTGATTGAAAAAAGTAATCAAAGAAGGCAACTAAATCAATACGTTTTCAATGCTTGTCTGTAGTTTTGACAAATTACTATCCAAAAAAAAGGCATAAATTAAGTTGGATTAAATTCTGATTTCTTTGGAAAGGTTGCCTCTATCTCAAAAAGCATTGATTAAATGTGTTGAAACAAAAATCTTGTCAGTTGCAGTGTTCTTTAGGGGAGTTCCTATAGTAAGTATGTAAAATATGGTATGATTTATTTTTTTCATAACACTAGCTCTATCCCCAAAGTGACACAAGTGGGAAATCCCATCTGTGAATATCATCTGCTGCATGTTAAATTACTTTACTCAAATTTGGTTTGGTTATATCAATCATCCTCAAGCTTAATGCAATTCCTGAGGAGGTGTTTAACCTTAATATCAATTACTGGCAGGAGTTTAAATTACTATTTTTAACAGGGTACTGGGACTTCCTATTTTATAGGAACATATTAGGTTTCCTCTAGTTAAACTAAATACTGAAATATAGGTTCAAACCTCTATTTGTGAAGAAACAAGTTCAGTTCTGGCACAGTAGAGTGATAAGACAATATTCTGTCATTTAGAACAAGACAGAAATACTTGAAAATATTAATGCAATAGTAATATTTTGAGTATTCAAAAATGCATTTAATAACTTTAATTTACTGAACTAAAGTAGGAGAACAGCTATCTCACTACCCACAGAAAGGATATAATTGCTTTTAAGCAAGGAGCAGTTTAATCGTGAACCTTTCAAGATTTGAACCAACGATGACCAGAGGCAGCTGCTAATCAGTTGATAGAACCTCCTTGTATCCTCTGAAGTTGCATCAGCTCCTCCTGGATAAACCAGAACTGGACTTTGTGACAGACCATAATTTCTAAAATTGGATCAAGCTGACCAGCTGAAATGTATTAATTTATTAACTGCTGTCAAATCAGAAATTTTAACCTTCTCATACTACTGAGGCTCCAAAGAGCTGGGAGTGACACAGCACTGTGTCTGTACTATGTTTCAGGTAGCCTTCTATTTTTATTATTTTTTCAGATTGTAATCTGATTTTAACCATTAAAGCAAAAGAGAAATTAGCATAAATCAATCCTTTTACTTCCTGATGATCTTTTTCTGACTTGTTGAAAGGATCATATGACAGAATAATTTGTTTACTTGTCCAATATGTGTACTAAAAAAAGAATTCATTCAACCAGTGAAGTCTGAAGTCATAATGCCAGATTATGAGTAGGCAGTAATGGTGCCAAATAATAAAGGCAAAGCAGTTAAGAACAAAGTAAATGACCAAAGTTATTTAAAATACAACAAACACAAAAAAGGAAAAATTGTTCTGGGTATTGTTCTGACAAAAGGATGACTGGAAGATTGATTTGCAGAAGATCATATTGAATATATGTATACTATTGCTATTATTTTCAGATTGAGAGAAATGAAATATGAAATAACAACTCATTCCAGTTGACTAGGCTTCATTTCCAAAGCACTCTCAACATATATTAAATATAATACACTAGAAAAAGCAATGAAATGTAATGAAATTTATTGAAAAAACTACATACAATTTGATTTTAAAAAAAGAAAAAGTAAACATTTACCTCAAGCTACATACTGTTCTGGAAGGAAGTTAAACACTGTTGAGGTTCACCCAGAGGGATGTCAGAGATGTAATCTGACACATGCTAAGAGGGATCTCTCTGCAGAGGCCTTTGAAAGAAAATGTGTTTCCTCTCATTCTCTCAAGATTATACAATATTTAGATAGCAGTCAGTAGTTCCAACTTCAGTACTTACAGTTGGTCCCTGATGTAGGTTAGTCATGTATCATTTAAAACATGCAATGCTAGAATAGCAAAACTCTGAAGCAAATTTTCAGGATAAAATAATAGCTAATTTAGGCTTGAGAATAATTGTAGGCAGAACTGTACATAAGAAAGCAAAAATACTCATAATTAGTCTTTTACATCTTGACAGCTAAATTTGTTAGGCTGAGGAATGGTCTCTCAGGGAAAGCACTGAAAATTCAAATATTTGGTATTTTTCAATTAGGTTTGGCAAATGAGTAGTAGATGTACAAGAGCAAACAATTACTTTGGCAAACAGAAAGACTATAGCTGTCATCCAAACTATCTCATAATCTTGATGGGTTCAGTTCCTGTTTAACACTGGCCCCAGCATGTATCTTTTGCTCAACTAAGCAATTGCTCAGTAATGCAATTTTGAGACTATACAAATGAATTTTGCAGTTTTGAAGTAGCATGGATAAAATGGACCAAATCAAATGGAGTGTTACTTTTTGCACACGTGAAAAAAAGCATGCTGAATCTGAAAACTGTTTCATTCACTCTCTCTGGGTTATAGAAGACTTTTTCTTTGTTGTCCTTGATCAACAGATTTCCTTCTCTTCTCCTGAGTTTGTGATTTGGGACATAATGTATAAAATATATAGATGATCTCTAGAGGTTCCTTCCAACCCTGTCAGGACCTAGGAACTTTTTTGGCTTTATGACGTAGTGGGAAGGCAGTGGGATTCATCACTGGCACAGCCTTCTCTGTGGCCTTTCCTGAACAGACTATATGTAAAATTAATTTGGCAAGAGAGATAAGTGGAATAGTTGGTTAAAATAGTTCATTTTAGGGGTGACTGAGGTTGTCACTATTTCTTTTCAGCAAGGCTTCCTGACAAAGAGAACAGAGCCATCAGTTTCTTTTGCCTGACACCAAGTCCCAGTTTTTGTCACACACTACCATAGAAAAGTGTTAAGTTTCCCTGTAAGGAGCTGAATTTTCAGGTCTTGTCAGTGAGCCAAGACTTCTGCAATTATTTGATGCACTCATTTTAATTGTAGATTCCCAGCTAACTCCCCATTTCTAAAGTACCCCATACCTAAGTTGCATCTTCAACCACTTTACACCTTCATTTTTCCTCAGTCATCTCTGGATCTCTTACACTTCACATGGGATTAAAGCTTCCTTACAGAAGCTTTAGCACCTGGCACTCAGCATGGAGCTTTCTAACACACTGGTGGCACAAGATGCAACTTTTCATAGATGATCTGAGCAGTACTGGTTAGCCTCTGCAAACTGTCACAGCTCCTAATCCTGTGACAGAGGATCTGTCTCTGACAGAGACTTTGTCTCTGCTAAGCAGAACATAGCTGCTACTGTCTTACTGCCTTCAACTGACACCATCAACAAAAATTAACAATTTTAATGTCTTATCTATACATTGGCATATTATAGGCAGCCTTAGGAGTCACAATTGACAAATCTAGCAGTCAGTTGTACTGAGAAAAGATGTGACATGTATGTAGAGGCGATATCTTTCCTTAGAATAGCCTGCATAGTTGGAAAAAGAACATACAATCCCTTCTTAAGTCTGTTGTAGAAGCAACAGACTTCATAGTTAAATATGAGTTGACAATCCCTGCTCAGTTTAATTTGTTTTGATTTCTCTTTACATTTGTGCCAAATTACTGGCTAGCGGTAACAGAAAAATAAAAAAGAAATGAAAAAAAGTGTACCTTTTTATAAGCTCATTTGAGTCATCTTTCCTTTGCTTTCTTCCTGTACTTGTTCCTGCTATCAGCTGAATTATTTACTCCTGCCTGGTACTGGCTTTAACATTCTGTATCTTTAACCTAGCTAAGCCCTCCTTGCAGTCCTTCTTAGTGTGGTTTTGTTTTTTGTTGTTGTTGGTTTTTTTTGTTTTTTGTTTTTTTTTGGGGGGGGGTTTATTTTTTCTTCTTTTCTGCAAAGCTAGAGATTTTTTTGGGCCATTTTAATGAGGTGAACCAGTTTATCTTGTGATCAAATGATCGCGAGCACTTGTTTTAAGTAAGCTGTAGGAGTGTGGGCTAGTGCAGATGGAAATGAAAAGCAAAAGTTTCTCCTTTGAGAAAGAAAAAGCTTTCAATCCCTGCTGCACTTCAGAAGCCTACCCTGAAGCCCTATGGGCAACTTGATCTTTGCTCTCAGAGAGAATGAAAATGTTTCTGAAGCTTATGGACATAACTTTTGCCATATATCCAGGATAGATGTGAGAGGTAAATGCATTGGTTTGTGGAATAGATAACTAAAAAATAGGAGCCAGCTTTCAAAACACAGAGCAGCTTCCAAAGGGGGAAGTAAATTTTGTTGTTAGAAGGAGTTTCCTTAAGACAGAAATTCAGATGGAGCACTGTGCCAATATTTGCTGGAGCTAAATGAAGGACAAACTAATAAAATTACCTACCTATGGAAGGCACTGAGAAAGACCCAGAGACAGAATAGAGTGTGGTACTGATAACACCAAGGTTGTGGGTTCCACCCCCACACACATTTACTTAAGGGTTGAACTCAATGATCCTTGTGGATTCATTCCAACTCAGAATATTCTGTGAATCTGTGAATATAAGCCCTTATCTTGCAACACACTGCTTTAGCCACAAGAGACTAGAGTGGTAGTAAAAATGTGATTTGGGATTCTAAGCAACAGTGGTTGTTTTAATTTGTTGACATTTAGAGGAAATAAAGTCACAAAAATATTTTCTTTACCTAATAGAAAAAAAAAAATCATAAAACTGTAGATTCATCTGATTGCTTGGATAAAATAAAGGGTGAATTTTCTTCATGCTTAAAACTATGGACAAAAATTTTGGTAACACATGCTTGTCTTCCTTAAACAACTTTAAAAAAAAATGCTTTGATATTCCAGATTTTGTTTATTTGATCCCTCTGTTCATATGATTAGGACATTTCATGTGGAGAAAAGCAGATAAGGGACATATAAACCTGTTTTGTTTGGCGTTGTTGTTTTGGTTTTTTTTTTGTCCCTCTAACTTTTACAATTGATGAGTGGTAAAGCTGTTCTGTGTGTTCCTTCAGGTATGTATCTGCTGATCAGCTGCAAGGATAAATGGTATTGGAGGAGTGTAGTTGTATAAGCTTAGTGAGAAATCTAAATCCCACTAAAATATTCTAGTCAACACTTTGACCTTGAATTCATTTTTGTTTTAAATGGTAAAAGAAAAAATGGCTTTGAAACAGAGATATGTACTTATTTTCAAAATCATAACTTCATTTTAGGATTTCAGGGCATGTCTTCCTATTTGTTCCCTGTTTCTCAAGGTTGTTTATCTTAGACAAGAAGCTGTATTTGTGGAAAAAAGCAACTAGAGTCAAAATGAAGATTTTAAATGTTCTTTCCATGCTTTTACCTTCCTTTCCTCTGGAAAATTGATTTTAAAAATTCCTTTTGAATCCCACTTTTACCTTCCATTTCTCACTCTTATATTTTAATTCCTCTTTGAGCATTAAACTTCTCCTTTTAATTTTCAGTGAGGAAAAAGGAAGAGAGTAAATATGTGTTTTGATTCTGTTCTCCAATTTAATTTTTTTTAAGTGAAGGGGAACATGGAAGGGAAAAAAATCCCCTTTGAAGCATTATTGCTTCTAAATTATAAAAATGCAACATACTTAAAAATCAGAACCATTTTCAAATTCATTTTGCATAAGCATTTAGCCATTTTATTTTTTAATCTAAAAACAATAAATTACCATTCTCCTCTTAGCTTTCTTCTATGTTTAGTGGAAGTCTGGTAGTTCAGGATGTCTTATTATTGCATACACACAGCACCCAGCAAAGTGGAATCTGAATGATATTCAAACCTTAGATAGGCCAGAAGCAAACTGTTAGTAAGTGAAGTGACAGTAGGAAATAGAGTCTTTAATTTTTTTACAGTGGATAAATTTGGTTTAAATTAAAATGCGGAAGTTACCCATTGAAAATAGGTATTTTGTATATAGTTATCTGTGCAAAAAGTTTTTTCAATTTTTTTTTAAATTATAGTTAAAGAATTATCTGTTTTTACTTAAATTCTGAGAAATTAGTATGTCAAGCCACTAGATATTCATACCAGAATGTATGCCATTAATTTGGATTTATTATGCTAATTAAAGTGACCTAGGGAATCAGATGGAACTGATTAGTTTTTAAAATAAAATGAGCATTCACAAAGTATTAATATACAATTGGTCCTGGGAGATTCACAAACTGAATTTCCTGTTCAACAAAACACCATGTGAGGTGAGGAATTGTTCTTAGTGTAGTAAAAGACTCAGAAACATTTGCCTCAATTTTTGTTTCAGTATTATTGTAATTTAGGCTTAGTCAAACGTCAGTGAGTGCTGTAGGGTGATACTCAAATTCTGGTGCATTCTGTTGCCACTCAAACTTGCTCTGCCCTGCCCCTTGCCCTGTCCTGTTCTGTCAACAACGAGCTTGTTTTTTCTCCACAAAGCAGCTTCCTGCTTTTCATGAAAGCACTTCTTTCAGCTAGCACCTTAATATTCCTTTTTCTGAAATTTGTATAGAGTGTGGAGTTCCTTTGAACAGCAGAGAGAAGACATACAGAGAGCAGGACTGGGAGAAGAACAGAGATAGCTGCCATCTGCCACTTTAGCTAAACTGAAGCAAATTGAAAAGGCTCTTCAGCACAAGTTCTTCTTTCCAGGGAACAAAACCCCTTCAGTTAAAAGTGCACTCTTTTTCTGACATTGTATCTTTCTTTTACTGATTGAACAGGGATATTTTAGAAAATCAGGGTACTGTGTATGACACCAAATTTAGTTGGAACTGGGAGAAAAAGATGCAATCCAAAGCCCATTGGCAGAGTTTAGAGTTTTAGAGTGTATGCAAACAAGCCCAAACACTCCATGTTTTCAAGCTGAATGCTACAATAACAAACAGGAAAAGTAGCCCTGCAAAAGAAGGGAATATGCTGTTAGGGTTAATGCAATGAGAGAGAGAGAGCTAAGAAACTGCAAATTCTAACATTAAGCTCCATGAGCAATCCTATTGTCCTTATCCTTCGAGCAAGTAGGGACACAGAACATGTTTATGTCTGTTGGAGAACACGATGTGTTTGGGACTTCCATCAGTCACTGGCTGTAGTCATTGTGCAAGTCTTTTGTCTCTGTGAGACACAAAGACTGAAATCACTGAAGGCAAGGCTCAGACCTATTCCATACAGTTCTGGAAGATTTGTAGTTTTTCTGTTATTATCCTTTTCAAATCTGTGCTTATGATCTGAAGAAAATTAAACTAAGGGTAAATTTTGGCCAAATTTCTAGGTTCAGCATAATAAAGTCATGAGATGCAAAGAAGGAATAATGATTTCCAGGAAAATGACCAAGAAAAATGCTGTTTATGCTGTATGCAGAATCAATTCAGAGTCCATATAAACATCTGGATAAACTTGTGCATGCAACAAATAACTAGCAGTAGCTGTGACAGTTATGAAGATGAATGGGAAAGTTTTAAAATTGGAAGTCCATTACTTAGCTTGTGAAATTTACCTATTTAGACGATAAACTGTTTAATGGAATATAGAATCTCTTTGGTAATACTTAAGCACATTTCCTTTCTGAACCTTTCTCTTAATTTGTGATATAACTTACAATGATATTTACAATGATCTCTGTAAAAATGTAATTTATCTTAAACCTATATTTTCAACCTGAAAGGCAAGCATTAAATAGAATATGAAATGAAGAAACATAATAAGAAACCGGACCATATAAATTCTGCAGTTATGTGTTATAGTGTGACATTAGAACTATGACTGCCTCTAGAAATCCCAGGAGTGATATGACAATCTTAATCTGGAAATAAATAATTTAACTCACTATATATTGATTACAACATGTTCCAGATGATAAGTCTCTAGGTGTCTTGAGAGCGCTAAGAAGAAGGAAAATTGTAAGTATCAGAGGGTAGGTGGTTTACAGAATACTTACTCTGTCAACTCTTTTGGTTATATGGGGTTTTAATATTTCTGGGACAATCACCAAGAAGAAATGTAATATATGCTGCATTTTTAATGTTCTGAAATAAGTAAAGACTTTTTTTCATATATTTTGTTTTATTTAAGTTTTTTCTCCCTTCTTTTTCTTATTTTGTTTCCTAGTGTGATTGCTTTGTTATGGAGTCAAGAAGATTAGTTTCTCTGGGGAACAGTCACTTTGCTTCCAATTTAAATATATGTGTCATGCTATTTTTGACACTGAGCAATAAATGAAGTTGATATTTTGAAAACCCTACAATTTAAATAAAGAAGAATCCTAGAAATTTAGAAAAGTTTATTTAGCATTAGAGTATATATTGATTAAGCAGGGAAAACAGATTTGTGTTTGTTAAGAGATTTTGTGGACATGGAGAGATACTACAACAATGAGGGAAAAAAGAGGGAAAGAGGGAAAAAATTTAAATAAAACCAAGTAATTAACAGCCAACATTTACATTAGATTATACTTTTGCAAAATGTGACTTAGTACAATAATCAAAAAGATTATTAGCACATAATCAAAAAGATGTCTTTCATTCTTTATCAGTATCTGTGGATAAGTACCTTTGATCAATTGTGTCACAGATCTTATCAGGACAACCTATGCAGATGAAGTGTTTGTATTTGATTGATGCCATGTTCACCAGAAGCGAATTCCAGCTGATTCTACAGACCTTTGAAGTCAAGTTGTTCAACACCAGCTGTGGAGAATGGAAAGTAAAACTTCGTGATACACTGAAGTGATGAGTCTGACAAGTTTTTAATAAAAGATATCAGTAATCTGACAGGAGAGAAATCTGAAAAGCTAGTCATTGTTTGCTCAATGTGACTTGAAACTGAAACACACAGAGAAATATTAGTCCCAGCACGAAGGCATTGGCAAAGAGTAGGGATATGAGATTTTTCCTTTTTTACTGTGAATTCACTGAAGTGAAAGTTAGTTAAAACTTTTCAACAAAAATTACAAGTGCCATTTCTGTGAAGTAATTGCTATCTATTTTACTCAAATGGGAGAAGAGTCTTGCACACACAGAGCTGAATTTGAGAAGGGCTCCTAGTTTTGCTCCAACTTGTTTTCTCATGGTCAGTGTAGATCAACGTAATTTTAAAAATAATTTTCAAAACCAACACATATAAGCCATGGCTTAAGGCTTTAAAAAATGTATATGTATATGCACTTGGAAATTTTGCCATGCTGATTAGAGTTTTCAAAGTACTCTGTGAGCATGAGCTCCAGAAGGAAGCGGTGGGTGAAAGAGATCAGAGATTCCCTCCTGTAGGGCATGGAGGCACCCATCTGCCAGCCAGACATGATTTCATGGGAGGTTTGCTGCTCTGCAACATCTGGGATATTTTCTATTCAGATATTATTGAGTAATGGTAGCTGGCAGGTTGTGGAGATTTGGGAAAATTGCCTTATGAAGGGAGAAGGTAACTGCTGCATCTGTCTTCTAAAAGAGGAAAAAGGGCAGTATCTGGCAAGCTAGAAGATGCTCCTGTGACAAAAGGACTTTCCTTCCTTTGGTCTCTGGGAAAAACAGAGAAGTCTGGCATTGCTAGATGTCTAAACGGATGTGAGCAGAGTGACCTGAAGACTGACTATCCCCCTTAGTCTTCCTTTTTTCAGGCCACATACAGGCTACTGTATACAGTTCCTCTCCCAAAGCAAGAAAGACATCATCAGGCTGGGGCAAACCTGAAGGATGGTCACCAGGCTGGTTGGAAGTGCATTACTTGCCCTGTGAGGCTGTATCTCAGAATATAACTGAAGCACAAATGTCTGTAATAGTGAACAACCATTTAAGTAGTACAACAGAAGTTTTTTAGCTAATCCAAGCTGATGAAACTTCTCTATCTGTTAAGAATGGTTGAAAAAAATATTTAGTCAATATTTAGCTGATGATAAAATCTGCTGAAGAGGTTATGGGGTTGTTGTTTGCTTGAGTCAATCAGATTCAGGGTGTTCCTCACACCAAAGGTAATCTACCCGGACTGGATTACAATACACACATGGGGTCACACAGACCAAATACTGTGTAGACTGCTCAAGCATATGTATCTGAAAAGCCCTTTCATTTAGGTGAACAGCAGCTGTTTTGCATTGCATTAATAGTAAAATTGAGCTGTTTAGAGTCTAGGAACCTACTGAGTGTTTTCTCTTGCTCAAAGAAAGCAATTATTTTATAATAACAACCTCTTACAATATAAAATCTAAGAATGTCTTTTCCTGGTACTAAAAAAACCATTTTGATTCTGAAATAAATTTAATGGCAGTCTTGGAAGAACTCATACACAAAATTTTTCTATGAAATACCAGAATTGTTCATATCAATTTACATTTTATTAGTTTTCATACAGAAATTAAGAGACAGGTTATACATTTTGTACACAGGTCAAGAACTTATTTTAGCAGGTAAAATGAATTGGTTAAGCCAAGCATTTCAGCCTGAAAGGTTAAAGTGGCAAAAAAACCAGAAAGACTTTTCATTTTTGTTCCTTCAATAATTTCTAGTTAAATCCTGAACAGCTATAGATTATTGCACAATTGTGTCACTTTGCATGTAATTAAGAAGATATTTATGAATTGTGATAAAAACATTCCATGTAGGGCTAACACACATCCTGAAAGTGTCATAGGTAGTTCCTCTTAATAATTTATTATGGCTACTAACAGTGTGGCACATTGACCTGTGGTTTGCATTGAACACCAACTGCCATCTGCACTGATGTATTATCTGCCAACATCATTGCCTCCAGATACCAAAACACATTTAGTAGAGAGTGGCAAGGCATTTCCTGTTTGTGATATTCCAGGTTAAGGAAACTTGTGCAATGATTAGGAGAAATAGCAGGCAGTTAGGTGGAATTGAATTCTTTCAGGGCTGTGAATTTCAATGAGACTAAAGAAAGCTGAAGAGCTGAAAAATACTCTCATTTCTCTTTCACAAATTGTAGATTTCTTGGTCTTAGAAAACTAAATGTCAGAGTAAAACGAGAGTTTCACAGTTATGGTATTTCAGATTTAACAGAAAAAATAAGCCTTTTCTTATTACAGTGTAATAAGACTTCAAGAAGACTTTTAGATTTTATTTCATTATAGGTTTCATTTAGGCACTCTCTAATGGTTTTAGAGTTACTTGTTCTTCATTAATTAACAATTAGTTAACATGAAAGCAATGAAACCAGTGGACTGTGAAGCAAAAGATACCACTGAACAAGCTGGAGACACCAAATAAACCTTTGTTTATCCTGAGGCCAAAACCAGAAGTGCTGGGAACATGGACCAGAGACAATTGATTTTATTTCCTTATTTTTTCCATGAATGACATGATGCATATAGCAATTTGTGTGGTTACGTTTTACCATCTCAAGTTATGCTCAGATTTTAGTGGGCATAAGGGATGTGTCCTAATGAATGAAATAGGAGTCAGGAATTGGTGCTGAGGTTTGTCTCTACATTGACATAATTTGATAGATTTTGATTTGCATGTGTGGAACAGTGGTTGGCGTAGGCTAAGCTAGAATATGTACTGTGAGAACTCCCAGATGGAAATAGTGTTGGATGCTTTATAAAGTCATGTCCAAGAAATTGTGATGTTACAGATGGCATCAGTTCAATGTAGGGTGATGTGTATGCAGTACACAGAAGCTTCTCTTCATGGCTGGTAAATCCATATTGGAAAAGCTGAACTTCCAGTGCATGGCAAAGCAACCTGTGCACTACACAAAACAAAAAACCAAAAATTTCCTGGGAGCATCAGGGTCTAACTCTGCAATCTACTCACAGTGGAAGTATGTATCAATTTTGAACATTTGGGTTTGCCATGTATTGGTGGAGCTACTGCACATTATCTGCAATTAATCAGAATATTTATTCTAAATATTTTTGGCTTCAAATGGGAGAAATGCATGCATTTTAAGAGGCAGACTTGAAATAATAAAGAAGAAAAACCCAAATATTTTTTTAGCTGACACCAAAGAAAAGTACTTGCATGCTTTGCTGTGGTAAACCACCTTTAAGTACAGTTTTTGTTTTCCTTCTAAGTTAAATGAGGAGTGGTGGAGAGAAAGTGCAATAGACAATTATATTGTCAGCTATTTGCATTGTAAACCTAAAATAAAAATAAATGGAGTATACAAATTAAGGTTTCCATGGCAATAGTAGTTTGCCAGTATTATGTATCTGAAGCATTTGCAACTGTTGACTGGACTACTGTGTACTTTCACTGAATAGTTAGTGCATGTGTGAGTTAATGACTCTATCTAAACCTTTAGCTGTTATATTTATGCAATAAATCAGCTCATTTCTAATTTGGTATTTTTCATCAGTTTTCAATAGCTGAAAAGTTCCTATTCATTAAAGAATTAGAGCTTCAGATTTTTTTATTATAGTTGACTCTTAGTTTCTGATGTTTACTTACCAGTAAGGTCTGGGTGTACTCTCCTTCCTGTCCTTGGAGACCTTTATCCCTTTCCTCCCTGCCCCCATGCCTAATTGTTGTAACTAGAACTAGTTGAAAAAAACAATAATTGGTTCCCTATTGTCCTTAATAAATTAAAGCTAAGTACACTTAATTGGTCATGTGGATCATATTCTCTCCATTGGCACCACAATGATAATTTGATTGCTTTTGAACTATATATAGTTATATTTTTATATATTTAGGTATGTTTATAAGGCTTATATTCATAAGCCTTTTGACCCTTTTAATCTTGAAGATGTTAACAAGTCTCAGCCTTTGTTAGCTAGGTATCAAACAGCTATGCTAGTCCCTCCAACTAAACCAAGTGAACACAAACAAAGACTGTTACTTTCATAACTAAGCCCTCAAAACCAAATCAATTTATAACCTGGAAACATTAAAGGATGTGGTGAGAGGCACGTCAATCACAGCCAGAAGATCATTGTTACCACCAGATCTGATTACTGCTGGCCGTTGTCTCCAGGAGAGCGTGGGGTTTCAACTAAATTACAGACAACTGACATCTCACTGAATCACAAGCAAAACTCTTACTAATTCTGAATAGATATTAGGCACTGAATAAAAATTTCATACAGTAGTTGAGATGAAAATGAGAATCTGGGCTTTTAAACTTGCTGCTGACCATAGCATGGCAGCAACTATCATTTGATTTTTAATGCTGAAGGAACTGAGGCATGGACAATTGCCTGGACTCACAGAAGGGACTTTCCAGAGATATTTTCAAAGAAGCTGCATGGATATTAAAGAATCATTATTCTCTTTTCCTGTTTTATGAAGAGTTTAGTGTACTACTGTAATACTCCAACCCACCTCTGGTGTACATATGCAGACCTTTGATTGCTCTGGAATAAATGAATACATTATATCAGCTACAGGCCAATCATCTGCAAATATATGTCCTATAGACAAACAAAATAAATTATATATCAAAGTCCTGAAAGGTGGGAGAATAGCATGAATCTAATTTATTAAACAAAAGTGCTGAAAGAAGTTTAAGAGGGGTGTTTGTATGTTTGTTTTTCATAAATAAGCTAGTTAACAGCAATGATATGGGGACTGTGAGTGGTATCCAATACTGCATTCCTGTTGCATCTTGTGTTTTTTGTTCAGAATTAGACAGTGGTGAATAAGTAAGAATTTTCTACAGGTATATTAGACAAAAAGAAATCACGGCTTCCTCCTATTAAAGAAAACAAAAAAGTTGTGTATTGACATTCTTTGAACAAGCACTTTTATTTTTTGTTCAGTTGAAATATTTTTTCTGTAAATCTCAGAATTTATAAAAAAAAAATTCCATTTCAAAATACCTTAAAAAATGAAGGAAAAAAAAATCTAGCAAGTAAAATTTAGAAAATCTTTAAAACTTTTTCCCTTCTGTTGACAAGTCCTCAATAGGATATAGAGCAATCCATTCACAACAAATGAAGAGAGCAGTTTCTTGTACTAGTCTCAAGAGTAGACTCTTCACAATTAACTAGCTAGCAGCTTTTAAGAACTGTGTGGTTTATTAAGTGTTCATAAAATGAAGCAAGACTGCACAAACTTGTCCTGCACTGCTCATTTCTTTAAATAGTGAGTAACTCATGCATCCTGTATATTTAGCTAATAGAAAAGGAAGAAACAGCATATTTAGTTTATCTACGTAAAATTAACTAGTACAACTTGGATAACGGGCATTCTAGATTAATCCAGCACCCAACAGATATAGTAACTAAATTAATGGTTATTTTTCAACAGCACGTGAAAATACTATAAATTACAGGTCTCAATCAATGAAAAGTAGCTGAATTTATTTCAAACCAGCTCAACAAATACATTGTAAAAACACTGAGAAATCAGCATATGATGCTGGATTTTTTTGACTACTTTGTGTCATCTGTGTTCATCCTCTTATTTCTAGAGAGACACTATATTTCATATATATATATATATATATATATATATATATATATAAACCTACATATGTCATCAATAGAAACCTGATGACAGCAACTTAAAAACGTCATTTGTATGTAAAAGTAATTCCCCTTACTTTACTAGGATCCATGATTTTCAAGTTAGAGAAGTAGCCTCAATTCCCAATATCATATGGGATTAGAAGGTATTCATTCGCTCATTTTACAGAATGAAAAAGGAGTTTTTCTTTGTCATACATATAATGATATCTGCAAGGATAGAGGAAATAATTGACATAGCAAGACACATACTGGGATAGTCTTAATCACAATTTTATCCATAGGGCAATTCCAGTTCCCAGATAAGGGAAGGACTTCATTTTTCATCATTGACAGTTGGATTAAATGTCGGTATGTTTACACACCAAAATTTTTTGTACTGATGCAACAATCTATAGTGACTTGAATGCTGTATTTATTATAGATTCAGTATTGACTGCTAGATGTTCTACTAAATAGCTATTTATATTTTTTGATCTGACAGGCTTTGTCCCATTTTTTGTGAACTTGCTTCTCCTCCAACAACAGTGCCAGTTTGTGAAAGAGAGGAAAATATGTAAATAATGATATGGAGTAAAAGTAATTTAAAATTAAATGAGAACTTTCAGATTGGAACAGTCAAAAAGATGTGAATTTCAGAGGAACTCCATCAGGAAAATGGTATTCGAAAAACAGGCTGATACCTTAATGTGAAGGGTTTCCTTGACCCTTGTAGCAATATATTAGCTATTTTAGGTTCCCAGAATTTAATGACAAAGCTTCTTTGACGGATAAAAGTTGTGCTCATCTTCTGTCACATTTCCTAAAAGCGTAGCCTGAGAGATAATATACAAACATCAGCTGTGGTCATAGAACTGAAGGTGTTTATTGCTATGAATTTGTCTTCCAGTAAAGAAATGCTCTTGTCCCTTGATATAGCAAAGACATTTTGGGTGGTCCCATCACCAACAGGATGGAGAAATTTCCTTTACAAAACTTCTGAAGCCAAGGGTGTCCCGGGAAATACAGTATTACCTGTAGGTAGGTTATGAAATTGAGAATGGAAAATCAATACAGCATCACATGTGAGATACATACATCACAGCAAAACTCAAGGGCTTAAAAACTTGCTGATTACCATCTCTTTCTTCATTACTTGTTAATTATCTGTTTATTTTTTATTTCACTGCTAAACGGCTGCTTCTAAACACAAAGAAATTCTCATCCATGTCTTCTAATCCATTTTCTACAGTTCTCAGCTGTAAAGCGATAGAACAAGAGGAACTAAATTCTGAAACAAGATCATGAAAGTGGCTTTTGTGGACATGCAAAGAGGAGACCTGAATATGTGGAGGTGAATATAAAAAAATTAAATATGTCTGCTGCTCTCTCATTCCTAACTGAGGTATTCTTAGCAGAATAGTTCAGACTAATTTTAATGTTCATTTTTAAATATTGATTTCTAAAGAATTATTTGTTGTAAATATTTTTCTGGTCATCTCCCCTACCTCCTACCACTACAGAAGTTTTAGTATTCAGAAGGGAGATATTTTTTTGGTAGGTAGTTTATATTTGAGTTAAGCAACCCACAAGATTGCCTGAAGACTCAAGTATTTTCAGATCCTTTGATGTTGAATCAAAACTAATATCAAAATAGAGGGCTAGGCCTAGAACATTGGCAAGGAAATAGTTTAACTCTGTAACCAAAACTGAGCATTGCTAAAACAATAGAAAACAATAATAGGCCCTGAAAAGTAAATGACTGAACGCTATAGCCAATGATGCAAGTAATAACTTTGATGCTCTAGCTACTAGTATTATTATTGCTGTTTTGTTTGTTTGTTTAACTCTGATAGCAGCAATTTACCTTCTCACCCTCGATGATCCGTGTCTCCATCCACTCCAATCTACAGCTCAGGAGGCCATTCCATGGAGAGTCATCCTTCCTCAGAAGGCATAAACGTTCAAAGGCTTTGTAAAGCCAGCTCCAGCAGAGCTGTTTTAAGAGAAGCATCCTGAAGTGAGTGCCTAGAGTTAAAGGCCAGTGACTTCTGTGCTGGTACGTGGGCTTGAGAGTAGGATGGAAACAAAACCATCACAGCAGCACATGAAAAAAAATCTAAGGAAAAGAAGAACAGATTAGGTGAGGTATCCCCCAGGTAGTGTCCAGTTTAGGCAACAAACACATCACCTTAGAAAGTGACTAATTCTGCATCAAAGATGACTGAGAGCTAAATAATATAACAAACTTCTTCTGACCTGAATCATGATGTTAAATGATGTTTCTGCCAGGCTCATGCAGCGGAAAACTTTTTAATTTCTGTCTTATTCAAGCTGTTTGAAGGTGCAGGTAAGTGCCTTTTTTAATTCGTGCCTGAATTGCCAGGACACTTGTGCCCAGTGATAGGTCAGCACTGAACATTAGCTGGCCCAAGTAACTGAAAATACTTTTTTTGCATAAATGGAGATGATCTCTACTGTATTTTAATTAAAATGACCAAAGCAATGCACATGCTCACACATCCATAGCCATAAGGAATCCACTATATTAATGCAGGTCTGAAAACAACTCTAGAGTGAGAGAAGCAGTGGGAGCCTTGCTTCAGGAGGAAACCAGGAAGAGAGCTCCTTTTAGGTTCAAAGCTGACCAAAAACCAGATTTGGATTTATGAATAAAGAGGTAGCCTCCTCTTGTTTATTCTAGTTGAAGAAAGGAGAATCTGTAATCTTCCTCTAAAAATAAGCAGAGTTATATTAAAGAGATACCTGAAATAAGTTTCTTTGGTTTGGTTTGGTTTGGTTTGGTTTGGTTTGGTTTGGTTTGGTTTGGTTTGGTTTGGTTTGTTGTTGTTTGGAGCAGCCTGACACTGGTTCAAATAACAACAGCTCATCTGGGAAATTATCTTTGTAAATAGCTTTGCATATCTTGACATTATCTACTTACATTTGGGTTAAGATGCAAAGGAACACTTTTCAAGAATATGACTTGAAAATAGTTTATACTAAACAATATACGCTTAATTTTTGCACTTTGAACCAAAGCATATTCTTGCATGTTATGAAAAGTGTCCAGTTCCTCTGAATAAACAATATTTTCTCTCTGTGCCTCTTTTTCTTTCACTCATTTACAGATCCCACATCATGCTTCTTTAAAGAGAGGTGCATTGTTCTTTGGGGGGAAATGATCCTGTCAGCCCAGCTTGTGTGATGGTTTTATAAAGGTTTACATGGAAAGATGCCACACAGTAAGAGACTACCACCTCTCCTGAGCCACACAAGGGCTTTGGAGGAGCATCTGCTGGTTCCTACATACCTGCAGAAAATGAGAAAATCAGAGATACAATTGTCTACTAGAGCAAGGGACACGTACAAACACGTTAAATAAGTGTATTAACCTAAAAGATCTGGTAAAAACGTGTTGTCTTGAAGGCATAGCTACCTGTAAGTGATGTAGTAGTTTGTCTACTCTGCTTGTGTGTCTAGCAGCACACAGATATCACACAAAACTCTTCTCCCTGGGATAAAATCAAAAGGTAAAGTAAAAGTAAAACATGTCAGATTGTTACCAATGCAGAGGTTTGGTCTACTCCTAGTCATGCAGCTTAGCTGAAGAAAGTGCAGCACAAGGTGTATGAAAATTTTTAGGTAATGCCATGTATAACTAAGAGGAGATTCCCCATGTGGATAGAGCTCCTTGGCTGAGGCTGGTAGGACAAGGCTTTTCTCTTAAACAAACAGGGTCAGGCTCCTCTTTCACTGATAATGCTAAACATTTCTGCTGTTGGCAGAGTTTAACAATTTTAAAAAAGGCAACAGGAAATATCAATGGCCATAAATCTCAGTACTTTTCCAAACGGAGAAATAAGCTATTTCTTGGGTAATTTTGCTTTTTTTCCCAGCATTTATACATTCAGTATAAATTAAAATGTATAACATCACAGAAAAAAACTGAGAAAAGATGGTGAAAATAAAGAATCATGTCAAGCAGACAAACTGAGATCTGCTTTACACATCACTAGTGCTTCTCTGCTTAAATTGTGCTTGCCATTAGCTTCCACAGTGCTAAGTATTTTAGATAATGTGCTTTTCAAGGAAATTAAGTAAAAACATAGAAAAATGTCCAGAGAATGTGTAGGTAGCTTCCATTTAGCAGTAATGGGAGTCTGGGCACAGCCTCAACTTACAAAATCCTCAGTTTAAAACCTGTTTATAAGATTCTTCTTGCAGGCTGGGAGTGGGAGCAAGGGAGCACTGAATTAACACAACACCTTTCCAGACACACAGTCTTTGCAAGAAGCAAATTTATAAATTTTTTTTTTTTATAAGATCAGGGTGTGTTTTCTTTTCAAGAATTTTTATCCTGAATAAGCTTTTAAAAATTGATATAGGAGTAGGAGAGAAAAAAACCAAAAAAGTTTTGCTGTTTGTCTTTTTCCAGCTAAGAGTGTAGCCACAAATTTTATTCTTTCAGTGTCATTTAGGGCCACTCTGTCTACACACGAGATTGAAAGCCCTTAATGAAGTGCTGAAAGTATATTTAGTTATTTAAGGGTAAGACAGACTATGTTGTGTGAGATGTAGTACAGACTGTGTCTTTAGCACAGGATTTGTGAAGTGGACACATGCCAGAAATCCACTACATGTAATAAATTGTCATGGGAAGCTACCCCGTTAAATAATTGACAATAACCTGAGGCTGAGTATTCATGAATTTGTTCAGCTTAAGTGGATGTCTTAAAAAATCCTTTACATTTGGGTTTTTGAACAATATTTTATGCAACAATGAAACTTCCTTCTGAGCCTGGAAGGATGATTATTACAAACCAGAGCCTCTTGAGGCTGCCACCTGCCGGGACAGAGGGAAACACACGGAGTCCAGCAGGGCAATCCGTGCTGCAACTTCAGGATTTATGCCATTTAGACAGAGTTTAGGTGGATTTCCAATCCCCCCAGCCCCCACCATTACATTTAGGAAAATATTCTGTCAGCACTGGTGAAAAAATCTATTTTTCAGACCAAGACTCTAGGTTATTTGAGAAGTATTTGCAAATACAATTTTTTTCCTTAGTATTTGCAGATGCCATGCAAGATTAGGTTTTCTGGAATTGTTGAGTTGTGTGTGCATGAAGGCACATGTATTCAGCACATCCAAAATCATCCTTGGCAGCTCTACAACTAAATTCAGGCACTGCCTGCACAGCTGTGGAATCTCAGGGTTAGGCTGAGATAGTAGTAGAGATATTTGATTTGATACATAACTGAGTATTACTCACAACTGAGTGGTTTAGAGAGATCCTAACTTTCCATTTACCATGTGGATAATAAATATGAATAATGCTCCTGGACAGATTTGATTATTTGCATGTGATAAAAAAAAAAAAAATCCAAGAATTGGAGAAGAGAAAGCATCAAAAATTTGGTTGAAGAAGAAAACATGAGATAAAGTGATTCCAAGATTCAGTTTAAATAGAATTGGGAGGGAAAAAAAGTTTCAGTTAAACTTTTTAGCAATTAAGAAGCCCCCATTTATCAGAATAAGTGAAAATAATTTCTTGGGTAGATGTTGAAACAGCTGCTAGAATTTGGATCTCTTTCATACTGTTTTTTATGTTCTTCTGCCTTGTCAAAGTTTTTCTAATTCACAATTTTTAACAAAACATAATTTGCATATTCTTAAAAAAGAAATATTATACCCTTAATATTTATTCAGAGTACAACTAAAAAAAAAACAACCTAGAGATGCGATTTTGGTGTGCAGATATTTATCAATGCACAAACATTTTGCCATGAAAACACCATTTTCATAATGCAGCACACAGAAGATAGTGGACCAAATAGTCACCTTAAAGTCAGAGCTGATGCTGGCAGTGTGACACTAAGTCTCTATTTTGCAGGTATCTCTACTGTGAATTTCTCCTGAAACTCAACATCACAGTGATAGAATTTGGTCTACATTCTTATTATCTCTGCATCAGGACTTTACAGAGATCAAAAGGGATACACAGTTTGACTTCTGTCACTTTGCTTCCACTGGACTTCTTAATTGCAGTAGCTGTTACTTGTCTCCACTGTTATGAAGGTCACAGAACAATTTCCATGATATCCTGGTGTTCTCACAACTTTCTGACACATCTCCCTTGCAGCTGAAGTGTTCTGTGCTTGGTCTCTGTACCAAGAGCAAAGTCCCTGTGGTTGGTTTAAAGTCCTGAGAGAATTAAAAGAAACACATGTTCTTTTAAAGTTGTCCTTTTCAAACTGCAGACCAGGGGAGTTACACTATTAAGTGCTGCTGAAACAATGGTGCAGGCTTCTATGGAGTAAATGACATGAGACAAACCGAAGTTTTTATGAATTTGGCCATGTCTGCTCTAAGCTAGCACTTTGTATTAACAGTACTGAGAAAACTGAATTGCATTTTGTTCCTCAGCCTTCATTTCATACAACTCCTAGTTAAAACAAAAAAGATCTTTTTGCACTGGGGCCAAAAATATTAATTGTATCCATCTACTGATTAATTTTCATGATTTATCGCAGGCAAATTTAAAATCACATTTTCACATGTGGAAGGCTGGTGTAATAATTTAATTTTTAAATTGGAGAGTTGTAGTTGATTGTGTTAAACTTTCCCGTTGTTCAAAGTTGTAAATAACTGAAAAAAGCTGAGAAAATCAAGTATTTTCTCTTTTCCCAACCAAGTGCCAAATAAGTCCACCCAAATTGCTTCTAATCATGTAAACTCATGGCCCATATTTTTTGATCAGCCATAACTTGTATTTATTCCTATCTATGAAGAGTTTAGGCAGGATAAAATGGACAAGAGAGGAGATGAAAGAGGAATTTTCTTAGAATTAACTCAGATCTCCTATGAAATATGAATGTAACTGACTGGCTTGATCCAGAGTTTATTTTGTTTTTTCCTTTTCCTTTTCCTTTTCCTTTTCCTTTTCCTTTTCCTTTTCCTTTTCCTTTTCCTTTTCCTTTTCCTTTGAGACAATCATGCAAAAGCAACAGAATTATGATGCAAGTTAGATAAGACATTACATTTTAGAACAAGTACTAGCATAACACCCAAATGTAAAGTAGATGTAGGAAAACTTCCAGGATTCAAGATATTATCAATAGCTTTAATCAGTTCAGAACACTGAATTATCTTAAATAATATATTCTTTAATAATTTAATTTCAAGATAAAAGTTGAGGGTTTTTCCCTAAATTTCTTCTTATTAATCAGCAAATACTTAATGGTGAAGAAAATGCTCATACTCAGAATTTTTCTAAGCTATTTTTCTTAAAAATATGAAAAAACCTATCTACCTTGTAGATCAACAGGAAATCTGGAGAAATGTTCATGTAAATACATTTGGGTTGGTATCAGAAGCACAGTTGGTCTTTGAATTCTTTGGAACTAAGGAGATGTTAATTTTGGGAAGTTTAAAAAGGGCATAGTCTTGTATGATGCGTTCTGCTCTCCCACAAGTGCTCTTTTTAGAAAAAACCCCACAGCATTAATCTCATGAAATGTAAATTGTTGTGGTGGGTTTTTTTTGGTTGTTGTTTTTGTTTGTTTGTTTGTTTGTTTGTTTGTTTGTTTGTTTGTTTGTTTTTTTAATATGAGGCCGCTGTTAACTAGACAACTTAGGAGAAGAGAATTAAATATTTTCATTTATGACTTTCATATATTAGATCAACTCCTCAACTGACATAAACAAGGACGTTATTAGTGATCTCAGAGGAATTACGTGCCTGGATCACTTTTCTTATTCAGATACACTGTTCTACAGCAGCACTACATTATCTCACAACAACATGGCTTTTTTTTGATGGCTGAGCTCTTAGGTACCTTGTCACTGTATCAGAAAATCATGTTTCCAAAAATAATAAAAAACTTGATGCTTAAGATTTTTTTTTGTTTCAGATGTCATTTTCTATTCAGATGTATGTCATATTTTGTGTCTATGTAAAGTAGTATATCTTAATCCAGTTAATTTAATAAAAGGAAATAAGATTTTTGAAATTCAAGGAGTATCATTTTAAGGATAGCTGCCTTATTTATTAGGTTGTGGGATTTTATACAATTAAATGTATCACAGGTGACTTGGGTAACCACTGTGTTCACAAACCCATGACTTCTCTTTCTGAGCTTCATTGGACATTATGAAAAATTAACTTAGGAAAATAAATTGCCTAAAGCAAATTCATATGCTCCTCAAAGTAAAATTAAAAAAAAAGGTGCCAGAAAATCTGGCTTTGCTGACCCCTGAAAAATCCTGATACAGATAATGGAGATATGTGCACTTAATCTCTTTTATCCACAAGTGTATATAGTTGTATATGCTGATTTCACAGCAATAATTGTGATTATTTTGTTTCATATAAAAAGAAACCAACACAAAATGAGAGTTCACGTGACCTACATACTATATTCTATAAAAAGGAATGATTATTAGTTATACATAGTTTTTAGGATATTAACTGACTATATTATCCAGTGTAATTTTATTATTCATTTTAGAATCAATTAAACAACTGTTAATAGCAGAGGAAAGTTGTCACTGACATGCTTGTCTGTCACCACATAGACATTGTTGTTTACATTTAACTAACAAAAGGAAGTTAAAATAATTTGTAATCACAGCTACAAACACAGAAAAAATCTTCATCCCTTTGCAATCTGTGTGCAAAAGAAGGAAGATATCAAACCTGTAGTCTGTAGGTAATGGACTTTCAAGGACAGAATGTTTCTATAAATAAAGTTAATTGGGCAGTACTCATTCTTGCTCATCATAGTGTTTAGCAGCATTTCAGAGCCCTACACAGTGAATGGTGAAGGCCGTTGATTTTTTATTATACTTCAGGATGCCAAGTGGTAAACAAAAATTACAAAAGGTATAATACAGTCCCAAAGTGCATGCAGAGCTACATTCAGTGCTTTGGGTTTGCTGACTCACAGAAACTGATTCCAGTTGTATTCTCATGGTGATAGCTTATGATAATAAAAGGACTCCCTAAATAATTTCTGTCCTTGTATTCATTCTGGAGCTATTTTTTTCAATTGTCTGAGAATTGCTTCTAGCATGTGCAGCTCTTACTAAAATATGTATTAAATAAATGGCTCAGATTGCAGCTGTTCTGAGTTTTGTCTTTATCACAGACAGAGTGGCTTTCATTTTCTCCTGAGTCTGTGGTATCTGGGGAGTGTGGATACCATGTTTTAATACATGTATTTTAGGAAGATAGAAGGAGATTCACCTTGCTTGATGTGTTTTAGAACTCCGTTTCTCAGCTAATTGTTCAGTATGAGCTTCTGGGATGCTATTTAACTGATGTTACAGCACAAATTTATGACAAGGCAGATAAAATGTGCCTCTAAGTCCCACTTTTCTCCTGTTGAGTCTGAAGGGAGCCTTAGGTGACTGGTGAAAGATCTGAAGTCTGAATGTGTGACATTAGTTGATATAATTAGACAGTTACACTGTGATTCAACTCATGGTAGGCAGAGCTGAACAGTGAAAGCCCCAAGATCCTAGTAGTACAGTGTAAAAAATAGCTTTGTAGAAAACTGCAAGTAGTTTTAAAGTCATGCTGGGTGGAATGATCACTCAGGGATCATTCCATTGGGCTAAAACCATTTGCCTTTTATTTCGTCTTCTCCCCTTGAATTCTCTCCTCACTGGAAGATAGCAAAGCAGAATAGACAGAATATATCTGGTTTTAATCACAAGAAATGACACTAACTTAAGCTCTCACTTAGAAAAAGTTGTTTGCTTTTTTCTAAGTAGGAGAAGTAAGGGATCATTAATTATATCCTTTTTATTTTTTGTTTCACTAAACTGTGCTAGCCTGGGCATTGGGGCTTCTTTCCTTTTCCTCTTCAGCCCACATGATCTTCCCTATGTCTATTTGAAATTTTGTTTTATGACCAACCCCTTTCTTTAGCAGGCCCATCAGAATTATGCACAGTTCCTCAAATTCTCAGCAGGACAGCAGGACTAAGAGTTCCAGTTAGCTGGAAAGGGTTATATTTGCTTTGGCTGTACTATGGTGGCAACTCATAGGATGATAGAAACAAAATTGGTTTTTGTCCTCTTTCATTTTAAGGCTGCTAAATTTTCAGTTCAGTGTATCAGTTTTATTGTATGGGTCTCTGAATGCAATCTACTGTTTTTCACTTCTGTACTTCCCATTTCACTGGGTTCATACTGGTTCCAGTACTGAATATCTCTATTGGGTCATGTTCAAAATTCATCTACAGTTCCCAGCTTTTCGTGTCATATTCCTACAACCAAAATGTTGTAATGTGTAAATGTATAAAAAAATGTATAATGTTTCAAGAATGATCTGGAATAATGTATTTTTCCCCCATTTTCAGTCTGGATGGTAAAACTTCCCTTTCTGCATAACTTGTTGCCCCCTTCAGACTTAGGAAGTAATTTACTAAGATCAATTAATTTACTAATTCATCTACTAATCTCGGTGTCCTTGTGTAAATAACAAGCTTCTCAATATGGCATAACATCAAATGTTTTACTAGGTTTTATAGAGCTGAGGTCTTTTTCACCGCTTTTATCCAGTCCTCTGTTTGAACCTGCAACAATTTTCTCATTTGGCAGCTGACTCTTATTGCTGTAAACAACACGGTAGAGTTAAGCATAGATATAGCCATTTTACCATCCCCTTTTGTGTGAACTGCTCCTAATCCTAGTTTTATTTTGATGGTTGTCAAGAAGGAAGGAATAAAACATCTTATCTGAATGAAAATTTAGTTATTAAGTGCACTGAACTATTTTACCCTTGTTATTTTGTAGGAGCTGCTTAGCATGGTGATAATGATTCACAGTATTGTGACTAGGTACAAAAATATCTAAAATAGTTAGGCTTATAGCTAAGTTAAAGCATGGTGTAATTCTATAGATAAATTCCATTTATTTTACAGAAGTGTATGAAAACAAGGCTTTTAGGAAACAGATCCCCTTCCCATTCCAGGGTTATGAATTAGGGAAGGTGACTTTCTGACAAGTATCTGCACTGGAAATATCTGTGTTGTTTACTAATACCGCTGTTGAAGTAAAAATTTAATTTCTGGGGAATTCATCACAGAAATATAGGAGGAAGACCAACAATATTCTTAGTGATGAGTAGACTTTGGAATGAACAAATTATAACCTCTTCAGACTGATAATGAATTGATTCTGCTCAGGCTTTCATATTAATTCAGATGTATAACTTTTTTATTATCTTTCAGCCAGTTTGTGCCCAGGAAGTTTGACACTTCCATGCCTCTTCAGTTCCCCAAACTATCTGCCTGCCATCCCATACACTGATACAAAACACTTGCAGGCAGTGCAAGACTGGTTGTTAGGACAAATGCTCTTAATCTTTGCCACAGTCTCTCACTGATGGAAAAAATCTAGCAGGGATTCTGTTGGAGGAAGGCATTTCAAGTTTTAGGATTCAGTCCTCTTAAAGCTAACATTTAACTGCCTGTAAAATCAGTGGAGAAAAGCAGATACCATTGAAAGACTCCTGAGAGAGATTTGTTCAGTATTCTAACTTTGAGTGTAGACACAAATGAAGTTATCCTGGGAGAAAAGGAATATGATTCACGAATTGTTAAGACAGATTTCTTATCCTGAAAAATGCTTGAACACTCATGCTTTAGATATATTATAAAATAAAACTATATCCTTGCAATTATTTTATAGATTTTGAGATAGGTCTGGTCTTCATCCCCTGAAGTCAAAGGCACTTCTCTATAATTTTATTTCTTTTCAGAGTATAAGAAAAAAAATCCTTTGTAATTTAAACTTATGCTGGAAAAGATACTTGAGAAAATGAAATATTTATAAAACATTTGAATAAACACTTTTATTCTTGTTAAATAACAAATTGTTGATTTTGTTGTTGCTGTTGTTTTGTCTCTATATATTTCTTTATGGGAGAAAATCCCCCAGATATTTCTAGTAAGTGCACAATTTGGCACAAAATCTAAATTCATCACACGGAGCTAGAACATAATGTTAAATGACAGTTTCGGAGCTATCTCCTTACACACTTCACTGGGTGCGTGCTCTGAGGTAACTGAGGCAAGGAAAGAGCTAAGTGGGTCTGAAGTAGGTCAGGGATTTCAGTTTCTGCGGCGGGCACGAGATGGCAGCATTGGCCAAGGCACCGCTCCCTCCAGGGCGCTCTGACACCCCCGGGGAACCCCGAGAAACCTTTGGTTTTATCTTCCCCTTTTGAACAAGAATCCACATTAAATATTTATTGCAAACGTATGCGAGTTCCAGGGATTATGACTTCGTAAAATCTGTTTGTGTGAGCCGTGCAGGAAAGGGCAAATAGTGCTTTTGAAACGGAGATTATTTAAAAGCCTATGAGAATAAAGAGAGTGAAGTGGGAAAAGTCTTCATATAGAACTGATACAGGTGGAAGGGATAAAGGATGCACACGTTTAAAAATGAGGAGTACAGGTTAGAGAGGTCACAGGGAATGCCAGAAAATGCAGTGGAGATTAGTGGAAAAGCATGGGGGATCATAAGATTTTGAGTAAATGATCTGGGCATCAAACCAACAGATTTTACTTCTTATGTATCAGAATTACTGATCATTTAACTGACTCACCTTCAGTGCCCTACTACTATTTAAAAGAAATTTTGAATTCAAGCTTTGTATTTTCTCTATAATTGACAAGGATGAAGTCATAAGCTATGCAGTTGTTGCCCAGTGCCTGGGTTTTCAAAATGAGTCATTACAGTTTTTTTGCTTGACTCATGAGATGGTGATGGCAAAACGACTCATCCATCTGAGTCACTCCCAAATCTTAGCAACACTTGCTTCAGGACAGCTTTTTACCTTGAAATCCATCTGCCTGCATACCTGTCACAGAACTGCTGGTCAGACTAATTCCCAACAGGATGGTAAAGCTGCCTGCCAAGCCATCACCTCTGTGCCTGATAAACTGGTCAAAATTCTGTGAACTCCTGTCTGCAAACTAGGGTGACCTCTGTCTTTGTGACCATCACCCCCTTGGTCAGTGGAGAGAAAAGAAGAAATGCCCTATTCAACCTAACAAATCTCTTTAGCTTGTTTTTTCTGCTCAGCAGAAAAAGCAAGTGTGGTGATGAATCAAAATTTTATCATAGTAATGAAATTACCATGAACTTTGTGCACAACATGGTCACAAAGCCATAGACAAAAAAGAGGTTTTAGTTACTTCTGGTCAAAGTGGGAGTTAGCTTTTGGTGGGTTTAGTGTGCTGACCCTGGCTGGATGCCAGGCACCCACCAATGCCGCTCTCTCACTCCCCTCTGCAGCTGGACGGGGAAGGAAAAGATAATGTTCACGAATGACACGTTCATGAATTGAGATAAGGAGACAGAGAGATCACTCACTGGTTACTGTCATGGGCAAAACAGGCTAGAACTAGAGACATGAATTGAATTTCTTACTAATAAAATCAGAGCAGGATAATGAGAAGTAAAATGAGCCCTTCAAAACACCTCTCTCTCCTTCCCAGCCCTACCTCCTCCCTCAGCAGTGCAGAGAGGGGGGAATGGGGGTTATGGTCAGTTAATTACACATTGCTTTTCCCATTGCTCAGGGGGAGAAGTTCTTCCTCTGCTCCAGTGTGGGGTCCCTCCCACAGGAGAGAGTTCTCCGTGAACCTCTCCAGTGTGAGTCAATCTCACAAGCAACAGCTCTCTGCAAACTGCTCCAATGTGGGTCACTCTTCCATGGGGTGCAGCCCTTCAAGGACAGGCTGCTCCAATCATGGATTCCCCATGTGTTCACAAGTCCAACCAGGAAACCTGCTCCAGTGTGGGCTCCTCTCTCCACAGGCTTGCTGGTCCCTGCCAGGTCCCTGCTCCAGCACAGGTTTCTCCAGAACAGATTTTTTTCTGCCTCCTCTTGGGCACTCACCTGCTCTATTGTGGATCTATTCCATGGGCTACAAGGAGATCTCTGCATCCCTGTGATCCTCCATGGGCTGCAGGGGCACAGCTGCCTCACCATGGGCTGCACCTTGGGCTGCAGGGGAATCTCAGCTCTGGCACCTGCAGCACCTCCTGCCCCTCCTTCTGCACTGACCTTGGTGTCTGCAGAGCTTCCTCTTGCATGTTCTCACTCCATTCCTCTTTGGCCACAATTACATCTGCACAATAACTGTTTTCTTTTCCTAACAATGTCATTACAGAGGCATTACTGTCATTTCTGATTGGCCCTTGGCCAGCGGTGGGTCCATCTTCGGAGCAGCCAGGGGCTGGCTCTGCTGGACACTGAGGAAGCTTCTGCCAGCTTCTCACAGAAGCCACCCTTGTAGTCCCCCTGCTACCAAAGCTTGGCCATGCAAAGCTCATGCAGTGGGATTGGAAATTACACAATCCTTGTAAGCCATGGCTGCTCTTCCTGTTCCCCAGGAGCTGTGCTGGCAGCCTACACTGATCAGCTCTGATACTCCTTGGGTCTATGGCCTTGAACCCAGCTGCTGAGGAAGTATAAGAGGAGATGGAGCTGGGAGAAATAAGGGAGAAGTGGGGATGCTCCTGCTTTCCATCCTTAGAAACTGCTCAGGCCCGAGCTATCCTGTCTCTGACTGGCCTCATTCCTCCTGATCCTGACCCTATCTTGCTGACCTGATGTCCTGGCTTGGCCTCAGCCTATCTCCATCCCCATTCTGTCCCCATCCCCAGGGATGTGGCCAGGGCCAGGGGCTGGGGCTCCCCCAGTGCCCTAAGCTGTCCTGCTTTTGACAGGGGGCTGTAATGATCCTTGGCTGGCCAGCCTCTGTCCCACTGCCTGGTGGGGAGCCCTCAGCCTGAGGAAAACCTGGATAGGCAACAGTACTGGGGAAAGTAATTTTGAAATCATGCTTGAACACAAAACTGAGTTGTCCATGCTGTGTGCCACTAAACACTCAATTCCCACTCTGAAGTGCATTAGCAGCAGCACTGCACAGGAACCGTGGGGAGGAACTCATTGTCGCACTCTGACCAGAGCAGGAGAGGCCTCACACAGAGCACTCGTTCCACTTTCAGCACCAGGTGTTAAAGAAGACGTAAATGGTTTAGACAGAATTCAGAGGACAAAAATAAAATGTACTAAAAGGTTTGGAAACCATGAAGCAGGCAGGGGGAAAGCCTGCTCTGCACTGTTTGATCTTGAAGATGGTTAAGACAGAATTTTTAGGAAATGATCAGTTATACAGAGAAAAAGTTATGACAGTAGTTTAATTGGAAGACTAAAACAGCTTTATTTTTAGTATGAGAAATGTTATTCTAGGTTTGAGAATGGTGCAACACTGTGAGACTGTGGTGTGTGCTTCACTGAATTGCACAGTAAGTATAGAGAATGATCTGCCTCCAAAATTCCTGCTGTCTTCAAATATCTTCCAGACTCTCATTTCTAGGGCATGACAGATATGAACCACTTCTAATTTTTTAAAATATTGTATTAATATTTATTTAATATTTTTTCTTATTTCTCTAAAATTAGTGGCAGTTCTCCATTGTAAGGAAAACAGAGTACTCGAGGTCCTTTTGTGGAAGTGTTATGATAGAATTTTGCACTAAAATGTTTGCACAGCTCAAGCCCTGAAGAGCAAGGTCATCCTTAATTACACTTCATCAACTGCTGTTAAAGTTCCTTGAGGTATTGCCACATAGGTGTCAGTAGCATCAAGTACACATCATTACGAGATATTTTCTGCATTACCTGAACTGCACAGGTTATAGCTTGGAATTTTAATAATTAGAAGCTCAGTGATATCGTACAGCATCTGGAAATGTACCTATTTCGTGAGTAGGCTAAAGACAGCTAGCTTATTTTGCGGCTGAAGGTTGTGTTTACAGCTTAATAAAACGTGGCCTGTAGCATTATTACAGCAATCATCTTTGTGGGGGTTTTTTATTTGTTTGTTTGTCTGTTTTTTCTTTTTTTCTTTTTGTGACTACAGTTGGCTTTTTTCTTCCCTGCAGAAAGAAAAAAATGCTGTGTGGGTTAAGAGTATGCTGTCATCCCTATAGATTTTTACAATACTGTGTTGGGAATACTGGATTCTATAAGATGGTTTAAAGCTCCATAGGAAGCTTCTTGTTCTATTTATTCTAATCCACCTTAGTGCAAGAGAGACATATTCTTCATGTAGGATTCTTGCTGTAAATAAAGGTTATTTTTCAACATTAAATTCCATGAAGATCACTACACTGAAAACATTGCTGCATAACCAAAATCAACTTGAAGTAAAATCATGAAGTAAAAACACCCCAATGTGTATTTTATTATTAAAGGAATATAGAATAAGAAGCCAGAGATCAAAAGGACTAGAGAAATAAGAGTTCTTCAGTTCTTGTGGTTAAGCTTTTGCATTTAGCTAAGAATGGCATAAAACTTGAAGTCACAGGTTTCTCCCTGTTTTTCTGCTTTGTCAGTATCACCTTTATTTTCCATTCTGACCTTTTTTTTTCCTTGGTTTCTAGAAATAGCTACAAGTATTTTAATATATGGTAACAAAAGAGATTTTTATTTTTATGATTTCAATACTGAAATTGTTGCAGTTTGCTTTTAAAATGCGTCATTCTTACATGTTGCAATCAACTCTAAATGTTATAAATTAAAATAAGAACAGTGCAAAACCCAATAAAATTAACATAAAAATTTAATTTCTCTAAATTATGACAATGCTGAATTCTACCAATAAATATTTTGTTAGTGCTCCTAATGCTGCTTAGCTATTTAATCTGCCTCAACATGGGAATGCTGCTAAATTGTTCTAGTTACTAATCTCAAATAAACCATTAGATGGCAATGTTCACATGGCAGTACCTTTGCAGCACTGCTGGAAACTTTAAGGCATTGTGTATTTCTATACATTCGTTTATTTCTTATTCTAAGCATTAGTGTTTTATCACTTTTCTACTTTTTTTTTTCTTTATTTCTTTTTCCTTTTAATAAAAGGCCAAAAGAAACCAGATATGAAAAAAACCCCTGAGGTTCTTTTCCTGTAATGTCATACACTGCAGGATTGCTTCAGAGCTGCAGCTTAGTCTTTTTATTAGAGTTTTCCCAATAAAACTTCATTTAAGTAATCAGGGCAAGGCCAGGCACAGCATCAAGTAGTGCAGATTTATGAACACCTTAGCTGTGTAATGAGGCATGAGCAAAAGACCATCCCCACTTCATCTTTTTTTTGTAATGCAAACAAAATAGCCATTTAAAAAAATTAAAAGCTGAAATTTTAATGTTTAGATATTATTGTGATTGAGCCTTAATATCCTTAGATTTTAAAAATATTTTGAAAATATAATAACAAATTGCTGGCAAACTAATTCCTGTGTATCTCTGACGTTCTTTGATTGCAGTTAATTTTCTTCTAATATGCTAATATTATGATTAACCTGTCAGGTCTTTATTTTAAATTTCAATCCAAAAAGGTTCTGTATTAGGCTTGTATGTTGCTCCTTTCTGCTTTGTACAGGCTGTAAAGTCCACTGATAATATAATACTGATAGCAGGGTTCACGCTGTCTTCTCTGCCAGGTTATTACAGTGGAACTTCTGGAGAGGTGAGTGGCCATGTTAAGCTGTGTTTATTGGCTGTGTTTTGTCTAAGGCTCAGCCTGTGAGATTCAAAGAAGAGACCACATCATCCACTGATGCAGAGCACACTAGGATCTTGGCAGAAAGTGTTTGAGTATTATTTGTGGTGATCAGAAGGGCATTGTGCGAAAAGATCACATTTTGGAAACATTCAGAAAGCAAATCCCCTAGAGCTAGGAAAAGGTAGTACATTTTGACACACAAACTGCTGGGACAGCTGTCCATTACATATGCCAAAGATTCCAGTAAAACTTTCTCTGTTGAATACAGTAATAGGTTTGAAGAATAAAGCAGAAATGAATGCTTTCAGAGTATAATGAAGTCAATGAAGTTGTTTTAAGAAGGATGGTCACTTCAGCACGTGAGTCTAAGTGTGGTGTCCCCATTGTGCATGTCTGTGCTAACAAACTTAGAATTCTTAAAGAATTGGTAGAGAGAAAATAGACAGTGACAAAGGGACTGGAGCACCTCACAAATGAAGAAAGGTAGAGAGAATTGGGCTTGTTTACCCTGGAGAAGAGAAAGCACAAGGGAATCTCATCAAAGTCTATATAACACCTTCAGAGAGGGTTTGTAGAGAACAGAGCCACGCTTTCAGTGGTGCCCACTCACAGGACCAGAGGCAATGGGCACAAACTGAAACACAGGAGGTTCCCTCTCAACAGTAGGAAGTGTCTTTTTTTTTTTTTTTTTTGCTTTGAGGGTAACTGAGCAATGCCACAGGTTGCACAGGGAGTTTGCCGAGCCTCTGTCCTTGGAGATGTGAAAAAATCATCTGGACGTGGTCCTGGACAGCAGACTCTATGTGGCCCTGCTTGAGCAGTGGGTTTGACAAGCTGACCACCAGATGTCCCTTCCAATCTCATTCTGTGATTCTTTGAAAGTTTTTAAGTGCTGTTAAAGTGATCCATTTTAAATGGCTAATTTAGAATCAGTCGAATTTACAAAATAGTTTTACTTTTAAAAATCATCCCTTTTATGTCTATATTCTAAAAATTTAAAATTCAATACTAACATTTTAATTCAATTTGATTATTCTAGGAAGAGGAAGACAGCCTATTTCATTGTTTGCATCATATGCCTCTATTCAACCTCTGCCTATGAAAAAGGTAGAATAATGAGTGGTGAAAGAATGAAGTAAGTATCAACTATCATGCCCTTTCTTTTGGTTACAGACTCCCCTATTTTATAGTTTCAAATTCTTCCTTTCTTTTGGCAAGCTAAGGGTTCTCCTGCATATGTTATCTGTCTAAATTCTATTAAAAAGACCCTGCTCTTTGGACTTTGCTTTCTTCCTAAATTTTCTTTTCTTTAAGAAAAGCAGTATCTTGGTTAGGATAATGCCATAGGCATTCTGTTAGTGAAAATGAAGTGCTTCACTTTTTTTTTCCCCTCAGGATATTTCACTTGTTAGAATAGAAATATTCTTCTGCATTAAATACAATAAATTAACCTTCTAAATCAAGAAATAAGGAACTAGCTGCACCCTTTGATTTTCTAAATAAACAAAATAATTTCATCAGAAAAATTATTTAGTAGTTAAAGCCTAAAAATGGTGCTGGAGACATACCATGTGGACTTGAGTCTGGGTAAAATCCTTAAGGTACTCTCCCCTAAGGACTGTTCAAATTGTTCATAGAGAGAGGAAAACCTATCTATTCAGAAATACACGGTTTATCCATGCTATAAGGCCATTTTAAAGAAAGACAGCATTTGTTTTTGAGGCAACTCTTCAGTTGTTATGGATACTTTTTTTTTTTTTTTACCCTGTAGCTGTGAGAGTTTGCATCGATGGACCCTTTGCACCATAAATTTCAAAGACTGTCCCATTGTCATCACTAACACTTTGACATGGAGGCATCAAACGTGGACAGAAATGATCACCACATAGGAAATGGGCAAGGTAGTCTGCCTTAGGTATCAAACATTCAGGTTTTCCGGAATACAGATGCCACAAAATGACTGGTTGTGCTTGTTTTTTTGTTGGTTTGGTTTTTGTTGTTTGTTTTGTTATAGTCCACCTCTGTCTTAAGTGTAAAGCTATGTCAGAAAAGGTCTTTATGATCACCTTTGTGTATGTTTATACTGTGTTTACCAACAGTAGCTTTTTTGTTCACCTGAGTTTGAAGTGCCTGTGAGACTCTGTCACTAGAAAGTAGTTTTGAAAAAGACAGCCTAAAACCCCTCTAACTTCTAAACAGATGCTTTCCCTTGCTGCATCTTGCACTACCACTGTTCCCAGGATTTCTAAAGAAAGTCTCAGACAAGAAGTAAGATGGATGTGGATTGTGCTCTGGACCTTGTTTTCATCTCACCTTTGTATGGAACATGGTGGAATCAAGAGGGGCTAAAACTAAAACATAGTCAAAATCCCTGTTTTCCACACAGAGCCACACAAGCTCATGCTGTGGTTTAACCCCAGCCTGCAACTAAACCCCACGCACCTCTTTGCTGACTCCTCCTGGCCCAGTGGGATGGAGGGGAGAACAGGAAGAGTGAAAATGAGAAAACTTGTGGGTTAAAATGAAGATGGTTGAATAGGTGAGGCAGGAGCTGTGTGCACAGGCAAAGCAAAGCTCATTCCCCTCAGTTTATATGCTGAGCCAGGAGCTGTGCTCCCTTTGCTCAGCTGTGGCCAGATGTGGCAGCTGTGCCCCCTCACAAATCCTTGTGCCCTCCAGCCGGGGGGAATGGGCTGAGAGGCAGAAAAGGCCAGGACACTGTGCAAGCATTGCTTAGAAATAACAAAAACCTCCTTGAGTTATCATCACTGTGTTCAGCATGAAACCAAAACACGGCCCTATACCAGCTACTGTGAAGAAAATTAACTCTATCCCAGCCAAGCCCAACACACTTCTTTATGCTAACAAGCAAAACTCACCTGAGGTTATTAACTTAGCTTCCACAGCTGCTCTTTCAGGAAATTGTGGGACAAAACCCCAAACCCTTGGCCCTCTTTCACCATAATTTTAGCAAATATATTAAGAGAAAAAAAAATATATAACACATATATTTTACATTTCCTTGTTTTGTAAATCATAGTTTTATTTTAAAATGGATTATTTTAGTGAATCCATGGTAGCTATAAATGAATGATCCATTCAATATGACTTTACATTTTTATATAGTTTTTTTTTTTTAATGAAGCCACAACATTATGATAAGTATTCTTTATGTTTTCTGAAAGGAATGATGGAAGTGGACACAATATCTTAGGGCTGTCACAGCTGGTCTTTCAAAGCTAGTAATATGCTCATGTCAAAAAAGACAGGGAGAAGCTTTTTAATATTGCTAAGAAAATTTTGGTTGGGTGAAATCTGTTTCTAGATTTTCAATTGTTTTTGAGCATTTACTTTCTTTCTTTTTTTTTTTTTTTTCTTCAATTTATGTGATTTGATTCCCAAAGAGCAAGTGGACATTTAAAAATATTTCCAGAAAGGGAAATATAAGTCTTGAAGAAAAAATATTTCTTGAAACTTCTCTGTGGTTGGAGGAACGGGAACATTTTATTTCAGAAAGAAACGACAAAAGCCTAACTTGGGAAATATTTTTTCTTAACTTTTCTACAAAGCAGACATCAAAACCTGATCTAGTTCATGCTAGGTCACCTTGGTGATCAATGGAGAGAAAAATGTCCCCTCTAAAAGGCAGTACATCTCTCTCACATATCTGAGATCTCATGTATCACCTCCTGAAAATGCTTACTTCTCTCATTTGGTAAAAGGGGCACATGTGATGAACGGACACACAGAAGTTTTACTTTCAAATTTTCATGTATGAACAGGTTGCTTATACTTTGCTAATTGGGTTTTTCTGTACTGTTCTGAGATCAAGTTCTCTTTCAAGTTGCCTTTACTTCAGGTCAGAAGCAAAGTCATTTTTAAGGGTTTGGCAGCTGAAAAAATGTAGCAAATGAATTTTTGTGATGCAATTATTAATTTCTCTCTATATTGCTGTTGGCTCACTTATGACTCAGATTAAAGCCTCTCACTCTTGGGGTCCCTACACCTCTAAAACCCCTAAACCTCTAAAATTCAGATAAAAACAGGATTTGTAATGGTGGCTGCCTCTGAAAATTTTCTACTTGGGGGACCAAAGACAAAAAGGCTGGGACACTGCTGACTTCCTTGGGTGTCCCATCCCCTGCTTGCTCCTGCATGCTAGAGAGGTTCCAGGGCCAAAAGAGCCCCCAAATATGTATTTATCCTCTGGGACTCCCTCCACACATGAGCTGTACATTTCCATTTGTATTTCTGCCTTGTTTTCCGTTTAGAGTTCTGCCCAGTTAGAGAGGTGAATTATTCTCTTAATATTTTCTACGGGAGAATTCTAAAAGAAGAACTTATTATTAATGAGTTTAGATAGAATATATTTCCATTTTTTAATTCTTATTTTTATTAATGCTGCCTCTTCTGAATTACATTAATGTTAGTATCAATCTCTTTGCTTTACGTTTATGAATACAAAAACTACCATATTGGCACTTAATTACCATCTCTTTTTTCAGATAAAACAGTATCAAATCTACTTTAAGATAACCTTCCCTTCCCTCTGTGCATTTTTTCCCTCATGAGAAATATAGATATTTTTGGAAATTCACTAGAAGTAGTAAAACTCTTCAAGTTTTTCAGCAAATCAACAGTAATTTTGCAACAGGCTTTGTAAATCATTAAATAATCCATGCTAGTAGGGTTTGCCATTTTTCACTTTGTTAGTTTGCTGTACAGCTACCCTTTCTAAAATACAAGGCTAAAGGTGGTGTAGGGCTTGTCACATCACAAGTGTTTATTGTGGGTTGTTACAAAGGTAAGAAAAAACTTAACTCCAGTCAATGGCAATTAATTCAAATTTAAAAATTGAATTAAAATACTGTCCCATAGATATATTCATGGGTCATTAAGGTAAATAAAGAGCTTTCTTTACACATCAGTGTGTATTCTATTTTATAAAATATATACATTCTCTGAGTAATGAATTTACACATTAACCAAACAATTTTGACTAATTTTTAATAATTCTACCTCTTCCTGAAGTACTGTCCTAATGTATCCTCAAAGATAATCAAATGAAACTACATTTTGATACAGAAAACAGATCAAGATCCCTTTTTTCACCAAACCTGTTGGTCCCGAAAAGCAAAAAAATCTTGGGAATCAGACTAGTTTTCTCTGGGAAGGTGGGCAGGACCAGTCCACTGAGAGCAGAACAAAAGACTCAGTAATCAAACACAGCAAAGGCCGTTTTGCTGCCTGTCCTGCAGGAGAGCCCTGGCTCCCTGCGGCTTCCTTTGCACTTCCCAGTTTCAAAGGCTGACACTGCAGCAGGGGTTTGACCTCTCCAGAGCCGCTCTGATCACGAGACACCCCGAACACAGCCTTGTGTTCACTGAAATAGCCCAGGTGAGGATGCTCAGCACCAGGAAATGAGCACACCCACAATTTTATTGAGGTAAATTAGGTTCCTCCGGCTTCAGTTAACCCTCGAAGGGACTGCAGAGCTCGTGGTGGAAGTAGCCCACACACTCAGGCACAGCTTTATCTTTTATTGCTGGTGATAGCAGACCTGCAGCAGTGCTTGGCACTCTTCACCCAGGCACACAAAGGAAGATAGCCCATAGTCTGGAATTTCATGCTGTAGATAACTGGGAAAATCCAAAGGAAATGATGAGCAGAAGATTTTCCTACCAACGATGGATAGTGAAGGCTGACCTAGAACAGAGACTAGACAGAGTTAAAGAATAAAGTAAGTATTTATTAAAAGGCCTCAATGGATACACCTTGGGCAGTACAAGGGCCCAGCCAGGGCTGCACCCAAGATGAACCCAAAATGGTCACAAAAATGGACAACCGGTCACGAGGTTTCACACTTTTATAAGTTTTGGTCCATTTGCATATTGGAGTTAATTGTCCAATTATAACTTCAGGTTATGAAGTCCCATCCTTCTTGTTTTTCTCTCTTCAGTCCACCGTTTTTTATGTTCTTGGGCCTGAAACTTGTAACAGTTGTTCTTGGTTCCCGAGCTAGAAAAGGAATTGTTTTGTCTAGCTACTCTGTGAAGAGAGCTTGCCAATGCTTAATATGAAGCTCAGAACTCCACACTAAAGCAGCACAGAATCTGAAAAATATGAAAAACTTAAGGCATCAGCAAGAGTAGAGGAAGAGCAGAATGAATTTACGAGGAGGTGATATAATGAAGGCAGATTATTAAGACTGGAAGTAAATCAATGAAAATTAGTGATCTATAGTTAAGGAAAGAACAAGGCTGTGTCCAGTCATTACTTGTGGACTGAAAACTCATGGAATGCATGAAACCTATTTCTGGTTATTCAAAATGTTTAAAGTCCATTGAAATATTCAGATAAATGGAATTAAGGGTAGACTATCACAAGCAAGCAAAAGCATGCTGCAAGGAGTCAACCTAGATTTAAATAATTGGCCATGTATGAACTGTCTCTGCCACTGCTTTTCTCTGGAAAAGCAAATGCATTCCCAGACTAGATACACTCTAGTTTTGAAGAATTTCTCCAAAATAATGCTGTTGTATGTGTGTTGCAAGTGTATGGTCTTGCAAATCTGCATAATCTCCTCTGTAAATTCTGTTTTGCATTAAGGTCAATGAAAAAACTCCCGTCAATCTAAGTGAAATCTACGTGTAACTTGTAACCTTCTTAAAAATCATGTGAATCTGAGAGGTTTCCAGTTTATCTAAGTAAAATCTTAGAGCTAAGCAAAAAATCTAGGGAAAGTAAAATGCTATTATCATGTTTTATTACTGTGTTCTATGCTTAATTAATTAATTAATAACTGTCTTAATTATGTACATAAAATTAGGAGAGATAATTAATATCAAGTAATCTGAGATGTGATACTGGTTTGTCCTGAGAAAGAGGATATATTATTTAGTGACTATTTGCTTGTACTCTTCAGGGAAGATCTCAAGTAATCTGAAAAAGATCATGCAAAGAAGTAACTCATATTACTATCATTTTGTTGGTGATGAATTTTAAAGTACTTACTGTGAAAATGTGTCCTACTGAAATGGTCAGTGAAAAAAAAGTTTTCAGCTGCCTTAAACCCAGTGCAATCATTCCACTTTAGGACTTTCAAGTAACCAAAGAATTCAAATTTGTCTTTTAACATCAGCTGGATCTCTTTTAAGTCCAGCGGGAAATATAAAAAGTTATCCAAGGCTAAAATTGGTTAAAGAGGAGAGTTCAGCAGGACAGGTGGAGGTGATGATCTCTGGTGACATTCATCTATGTTTCCTAAGGTTTCCTTCCCTGGATGATTCCTTCTATCCTCTGTCTTGTATTATATTCAATGCATCGTTTTTTATAGCAGTTTCCTGGATCACAGGTGACATTTCAGCAGTGGCTTATTTCTTTGTTGGGCAAAAATGATTGGCATGCCACAGGATAATTTAGCTCAGCTGGTGTAATTCTGCTAAGTGCATAGCTCCTCTTACTAGGTTTTCAACAAAATTATTAAGGTGAGACAAGGGGATTAAAGATTATTGATTCAATCTTTGTAGTGGAAAGTTCTCTGAAGTGGTGACTGTATTTTGTTTTAAATTTGACTGTTCCTGACACAACAGACTTGTTCTTTCATAACTCCTTAGAAAGATTTTTGACACTACAGCATTACAAATTATTAATATGTACTCAGAAGCATTATTCTTAGAAAATTTGTAAGATTCTAAAAATATTGACTTTGCTTCATTTCCCTGTTTTGGGTTGTGGTTTCTTTTTTTTTGTTTGTTTGTATGTTTGTTTGTTTCTGTTTTTTTCTTTTTTTTCCCTTGATGGTTTAACTGATACTGTACAAATCTTTGTTCATGTGTAAGCATCCTTGGGCACTTGAGAGCTGCAAATTCCTAGTGTAAAATAGGCCAGGATTTACCTTGCTAGCTGGGATAAAAGCCTTTTTTTTTTTTTTTTATTTTGCGAAGATATTGAAAATTATTCTGCATATGAAAAGTTTATATCATTCAGCTGGTGCTTCTGGACATCAAAAAGCCTTAATATTGAGCACTAAAACTTCTGTGCTACTGACTGTTTATCTGATTCACTCTCCTTTTAGCAACAGACTTATCAAACTTGGCTCAATACTGTAATGAAGGGGCTACATATCTATAACCCTTTAGATTTCCATGTCCACCCATAAGGAAATAATTGACCAGTTTTTCCTTTGAAGTTGTGAAAGCCAGTAGGAGGTCTAGTAATGATTACCTAAACAGAGGTACTTCTGAGCTCTGCACTGTTAGCTTCCTGTGGGCAAAGTTGTCTCTACAGCATCAAGGCAGAACTTATTGCAGTATTTTTAAATAATTATCTCTGATATTGAAGTATATCAGTAGAATATCAAAAAACCACGATTATAATTCTGTAGAAAGCCCTACCTGAAAGCCTCACAACTGTAATTTTCTGTCCAGATTAAGAATGAATGTACTTTCTTTTTTTTTTTAAAATGTTTGCACGAACATGCAAGTATAAACTGTTTGTACCTAAAAGTAAAAATTGAAAGGTATCTCAGAATAAATATATAATAAAGAATTTCACATTTAACTCTCAAATAGACATTAAAAATATCAGTTTTCCTTCAACTTCTGGAAATAAATGAGAAACATTTTTTCAGAGTATTAATTTTTTAAATAAAATAGTATCTGTAGATAAAGATGGGTTCAAGAAACCGAAGGAATGGTCACTAAAAGAAGCCACAATTAATCTTGTAAGAAATCCTACATAGACAAATCCCAAAGAGTTTACTTCTAGAAGGCTTGCTGCTGAATCAGTGCTTTGTTGAACACAGAAGCCAGTAACAGTAAGAGATATCTAAAAAGAGCTGCATAGAAAACTTTTCTGTACATGAGAGACCTTCTTTTTCAAGCATACTAAAGAATAAATTCTTAGAGTTCTAACACCTTTTAGAAACAGAGAAAAATAAGACATTTTTTCAGTTCATGTAATGACCTACAGGTAAGCTTAGTGTATGAACACTCCCCAGTCCCCCTGAACCCTACCTCCAAGTTTTAAGTCTTTTCCTGTACATTTTGTAGATGAGTTGAACCTGGAGCATATCTCTGCAAAACAAAGAATTTTGCTCTTCTGTCAGGGTTAAATAGAAAGAATGCCAGATATCATTGCCCTCGTCCATCTTCTCACATAATGCCATATCTGCCTACTAATGATAATTATAATCTTTAAGACACCTCTTTCCTGAATCCCATGAGCTGATTAAAAGTGGTTCAGATTAGTTAATTCTAAATGGATGCACCATTTATTCACCCAAACGAGTACACCCAGTGATGTGGGGCTATACTCACAATGTACACATCTCAGAGGTGTTTGCCCTAATACTAAAACACAAATAAGGAATTTTCACCCTTTTAATCTCTTAAGGTTTTTTTGGGCCTCTGGGTTTTTCTGTCTGATAAGATTTTTTTCTGGCTTGTTGCTTTTTGTACAACTCCTTTCAGTCAAATCACATTTTTTCAAATAGATAAACTGAGTCAATTTTCAAGTAACACAGCTAACTCATTTTCTGTGATAGTGTCAAATATATAAAAGTGATCAAAGAGGTAGACTTTGGCATCTTGTTACTTTTAATGTTTTATTTATAAAAATATTTTAAGGTATTTTGGAAGAGTATAATGTTTGAAATGGACAGTGATACACTGAAAACATAAAGATTGGGACTATGTAGAAAGAACAAAAGAAGTCTAAATCACAGAATATCACTGAGATATTATGAGTGCCTGTGTGGAAGCAAAAAGACCCATGGATCCTTGCAGAATTATGGGACTGTCTGTGAGTAGATTTTGGGATTTTTGGTGTGTTTTTTTTTTGTTTTCTATAGAAAACACTACAGCATCTCTTCCACAACATAATCCTAGAGGATTTCCACAAGAAAATCTTGTCCTGTCATTGCTTTTTCTGTTTTAGGTTATAAAGGGATGACTCAAGCATATCTCATTACATAAAGAATCTACCCACTCCTGCATTTCCAGATTTTAAACATATGGGAGAAGCAGTGAACCTTAACTATCAAACTATTGCCTTCAAGGATGCATCCCAGCAAATCGTTTCCTTTGTCCTTTGACAGATCTTCCTATGTGCTTGTGCTGGTAAATATGATGCTTGACTCCATCTTCTAACTTTTTACTGGAGTTTGATTTTTTCTATAAGGGCTCCTCTGTAACTAAGGAGAATTTAGTCATTACTGAAGGAGAATAGATATCTCACTTTCTCTTTTGCTTTGAGCATCTTTTAGGGCCATGTTTAGTGATAAGCTTATTGAATAAGTGGTTCAGATAGTGAAAAAATCAATAAGAGGTTTACAGTCCAAGAAAGAAAAATAGAACAAAGGACTAAGAATAGAAGAAAAGAGAAATTTTAGTTTGTTTTCTTTATTAGTTCATGGGGCAGATTCTGATTTACAACAGCCAAGTTCAAAAGCCTTTCTATCAGAAATGAGACTTGCAGCTTTGTCACTAAAATTAGGATATCTGCTGCCTTCATTTTACTGGTGCTTTATTTCTTAATGTGATATTTGCTATTCTTAATCTTTTTGGCGAAGGGGAAAGGATTGTGGATAAGTGGATGGTTCCTTTACATTGAGCTGGTTGTGCAGCTGGTGGTGGTAACTGCAAAGGTGAGGGATTTCCCTGTCCCCATCTGATCCCATGAGATTTAAAATATTATTTTCTCTCCATCCTGCTGAGCAGGAGTGAGAGGGGCTGGGTCAGAATGTGAGAGACAATGTCAGTTAACTCACCACATTGAGCATTAGTGAAATTCATCACACTCCATTTAAGCATAAGAAAAAAAATTCACTGTGAGGGCCATGAAAACCTGGAGCAGATTGTTCATAGAGTCTGTGGAGCCTCCATCCTTGGAGATATTAAAAACCCAACTGGACATAGTCCTGGGCAGCCTGCTCTAGCTGCCTGCTTTGGGAAGGAGGATTTAATTGGATGATCTCCAGAGGTCCTGTCCAACCTCAGCCAAAGAGTGATTCTGAGGTAGAAGTGAAGATTAGTCTTTACTCACGTGAACCCTGGGAAATTAAATGATACCTGTCGATGAGCATGAGGAATAGAATAATGACTTCACAGGAACTGGACACTTTTACATTAAACAAAAAAGTTACCCTATTTTAAGTACTAAGAATTAAATAAATTAATTATTTTAAGCTTACCTGAATGACCTTATTTAAAAGCTTTTGACATTTTATAAATTTATTCTATTTGTACTAGTCACAGTTTAATAAATCAAAAAGACAGATGAAATGAGAAAATAAAAAATCAACTGATTAATTACTGAAGTCAGTCATAATTTTGGCAAAATATGGAATGCATTTTTTCATCTTAAATTTAATTCAGACTTGACAATAAAAAATGATAAAAGCTCAGTTTGAAATTGTAGAAGGTGTGAATAAAATGGTTTGTACCTCTTCTGGGGAAAGTGTCTGGGGAAAACCCTGATTATCTCTGTTTTCAAAGTGAATGTTCACACTGCAGAAATAATTCAGGAACTACTCAATCTGCTGTTTCCCTCAGCTAGGGATCATGCAAACAGGTCTTCCAAAAACCCAACCCATCACTGAATGCCTCTAGAGCTGTAAGTGGCCATTCACAAGTTATACAGGCTCAAAAGCTTTTCTGAGTTATGCTGGAAACCACAATAATTCTCATTTGCTTGGACAGATATGCCTTTTGTTTTGTGCCTTCCCTCTTCATAATGACTAATCCTTCAAGGTTTGAAGCATTACTCATGGCATGACAGCTTGAGCTGGCAGTTCATACATTTTCATCAATAATGATTGTAAACCCACAATTGAATGAAAAACCCAACTCTAAATGGTTCAAGTGTTAGCAAAAGCTAACAGTGAGAGCAGACACTTTCCATCTTAATGATTGACATAGCTACAATATGGTAATATAATCTTTGGAATGGCGCCATGATTTTACATCAAGTTTTAGTGATTTGAGGGTACATAACCTTTTTCATTCCCGAAAAATATTATACAATGACTGTAGATACAAGTTATAAACATTTTCTTTAGTCTTGAGGTCTTCATATTAAGTTGAATCAGGTGAATTAGAGCCTGAAAATATCAAAATTAAAATGATAGGCTAGAATATTCAGTTGCTTACTTCATTTTGATGGTTTTCTCTGTGAGGCTCTTTTACATTTGGCCTCAGAAAAGCTATTCTGGCTCCATGTCTTGTATGTGTTTCAATACTGTTTCCATGAGATTCTGCTCTATGATCCTCCCAGGAAGAGATGGAATGCTAACCAGTTTGCAGTTACTTGTACCTTCCTTTCTCACCTTTTTAAGAATAGAGGTGATGTTTCCCTTGTTGGACCTTTGCCTGGTCTTCAATCTTTTCTAATAAAGGTCATTATTAAAATAATCTTTTAAAAAATCAAACCCATGAAAACATTGGGGAAATGCTTATGGAACTCAGAAGTGCCTTTTTTAAAAATTTTATTAAAAAAACAGATAGAAGGGGCACAAAAACACCAATGCACTTTTTTAGAGCAGTTTTTTTTTTGCTTCATCTTTAAAATTATGTTCCTTTCTGAATTCATAAAGTGAAATATTTTTCTCATTTTCTTTTTCTTTAACAAACACCAATTTTTATAATGTTTTGATTACATTTATGGTACACAAAATTCTTGATCCTGCTCTAAAAGGCATTACCAGTTGAGGTGAATTATTTATGCACATGATGTCAATGAAGTACAGTTCTATACAGAAGCTTCACACACCTCACATAGCTGATGACCATCCAAATTTATTATCTGTATTGAATGCACCCATGCAACTTTATTCCATTTTTCTCCTGTACATCTGTTCAGATGAAAAGCTCCAAGGCTACGGTTAAACACCATATACAAAAACAACTTCTGTGCAATTGTCAACAATTTATGTGGATACTCAAATTGTAAAGTACAGCACTGGAAAATAAAATGTAGAAAAAAACTTGTCTTCTCAATTCCAGCTCTGTGTTATAATTTTTAATTTTGAGCTAACTATGAGCAACACAATAGTAATGACTATGAGCAACACAATTAGTAATAAACTTTCCTCTCTTCAGAATGCAGCACTGGTCTCACACTGGATCTGTAAGTTCCTTTTAAATAATAAGCAATCTCTTGCTGTAAACCAAGATGTGACCTTTTATTTATTTGACAGATGAGCTTATAAAAGCAATTTAGTTTGGGGAGACGTGACATTGACAAGCTCGCCAGAATCTGAACTGGACAAAGTGTCATCAATATTTTTTTATCTATAAACATGAAAGTCCCAGAAAGGTTGAACTCTGTAGAAACCCAGACCACCTTAATATTTTTCTTTAAATGACTAACAGTGTTTTTCCTGTACATATATAAGCCCTCTAATTACAGACTTTGGCATCATATTGAGCTTTTATTTCCTCCCTCCATTTTACACTCTTGTTTGAAATGAGTACAAGTTTTGTTGAGGTAACAATACAATGGAGCACAATCTGTTAATTTGAAAGCTTTTTAAAAGCTGCATAGGAAAATTTCTTTTAACTTAATTTCCCTATTCAGCATGGAAATGTGTTTGAAATAAATGAATGAACAAGGAACTAATTCTACTTGTGTTGATTGCTTTTCAGTTAGTTCCATAGTGTGAAGTTTCCCATTTCGAGATCCTGCTGTCTTGTAGTAATATAAATGAATAATTATAAAAGATACAATTGAAAATCAGACATACAAAGGTCTTAGAGTACCAAAGAAAGATCCTGGAATATTTGCTGGTTGCCATATAACTCTTCAGCTGAGAAATAACAGTCCTTTTCATTGCGAAGTGGAAAAAAAAGAGAAAATTTTATATAAATAAACATATATGTACCTAACAAAATTAACATCTATATCTTAATATGTGTGTATATATATAAATTTGAAATTACAGTATGCCAGAGCTTAGTTACAGGTCACTAACAGAAGGTCAAGATGCAGGTGGATTTCTCTCACTGCAATATTCTTTTTTTTTTTTTTTTTTGCACTACAAAGAAAATAATTCTTTAAGCTCTCCCTTGAAAATATAGCATGCATTTACTCATTTGTTTTTAACTGTGATTATATTACCCATGTAACATTTTTGGAGGAGCATTTTTCTAGTAATACTGGCCAAGAAAGTAAGATGAAATAATTATTTATGCTACATGTGAAACCGATTAAGTGATTTTCTTACCTTTCTGCAAGAGCCTGGTAATTGCAGTTTATAGGTCAGTGGAATAAATACTGCAGGTTAAAACTGCTGATATCTAAAATTCTTTCTGATATTAACAAATACCTTACTAAATATTTAGTTTTTATATTCCCTTAGTTAATGAAGATGTTTCTTAAGTATATAAAATAACAAAAAAAGGTGCTTTCTTCAGAGATCACTCTTCTCTATAATCCTTTTCGTATTTAAAAACCCTTGGAAGTCTGTGACCCCTTGTCACTTTTCCTGAAGAAAGTATATTACATCTAACAAAGACTAAGCTTTATGATAGGTACAGATTAAATGAGATCTGTTTTGTGGTCCTAGACAATATTTCAGACCTTAGATGTTGTGGTGGGTTGACCTTGGCTGGATGCCAGGTGCCCAAGCTGCTCTATCATTCCCATTCCCAGCTGGACCGGAGAGAGAAAATAAGATGGAAAATGACTACTAGGTTGAGATAAGGCAGTTTACAAAAGCAAATTTTGTGAAAGGTTACACCCTCACAAGGAGAGAAAAAAAAGTTTGTTCTCTACTTCCTATCAGCAAGTGATGTCCAGCCACATCCCGGGAAGCGGGGCTCTAACACCTGTAGCGGTTTCTCTGGAAGGCAAGCATTGTAAATAATGAATGACACCATCTCTTCCTCCTCCTTCCTTAGATTTTATATCTGAGATTCCAAGGAGATTTTACTTATGTGGCTCACTTGTTTGCAGCATGTCTCACGTTCATGAATGACCTCTTTGATAGCCTCCATGATCAGGTCTACCCCTCAGTCACAAGCCCACCTGTATGTTGCATCCCTTCCCAGATGTACTGATGTTCCATGGGCCCATGGGGCTATAAATAGCTCACCCTTCCCCTCCCAGTCCAAGTCCACCTAAGCTATTTCAATTTTGGCAGCTTTATCTACCTGTTTAGATGTTTTTCAGTGACATGACTTTTGGGCATGTGACCATGAGAATTTGGGCATGTGAGCGTACCTTCAGAGTCATGTTATCTACCTGTGCGTGATGTCCTGCCACAATGCAGCAGCCCAGAAGGGTTAATCTTGTGTTGCTGATTGCTCTTCCATTGCTGCAGCCACCCCCACAGGGCATTAGCCACCATCCAGGAGCCAGTGTAGAGATAGAGCACAGGCCACTTGGCTCATTCAGCAGTCTCTGGCTAGTTGGATGGCTTTCCCTTCATCAGATTTGCTTGACTTGCTTTTTTCTTCAGCAGCCCCAACAACGCATTGTGTGGGACTCCACACAGCAGCTTTTCACCTCAGATGGTTTCATACCACACAGCAGGATGCATCAGTAGATAGAGCATAGCCTTTATCATTTCCTCATAACTCATTTGGTGGGGCTTCTTGGGCATGAGTTACCTTCTCATGCAATACTCTAAAATCTCTTCCTTCTGGCTGGTCTATAATCTCTTCCTGGGTAATTGGGTTTTCCTGTTTGGGTATTTATGTAATCAATGCTACCTAGTGTAGCACTGGTTGTGATGTGTTGAGGGGATGTTTCCTTCGAACATGCAGTGTAGCATGGCAATCACAGCACCAAGAGGACACAGCCTTCTTCTCAACAACTTCTGAGATGGCTCGAACCTCCTCAAAGGATGCTATCATCTCCTTTTCAGTTGGAGTGTAGAGGGTTTCTGATCCTTAATAACCCTGGCTACAAAACCTTAATGGTCAGCCTCGGCTTTCTCCTGACGTCCTTTGTCAGAGGTAGAAATAAACTAAAAATTTCTGGCCTTACTTTAAGTTCTGCACTCAAAACTGTCAGTGTTCTTGATCACGACTGAATTTCTTTATAGATCTTTACAGGGTATCTGAAGGTACAACCATGGTGTCTGAATCACAGAAAAATGTGCTGGCTTACTTTTCAACTCTGTTGGTTCCTAACCTTTCATGAGCACTTAATTCCTCACGTGGTAGGAAACAATCACACTGCAGAAGCCCGTGGACCATGAAGGGTAATTGGATAAGGTCTTTGAAAGATTTACAAGCCTGCCAAGGATTGTACCAGCTTAAAACTGTTTGATTCCGTGTGAAAAGATCTGAACAATTCTGACCTAAAGGTTTAAAGAGAGACCTTTTCTGTGAGAGTGTAATTTAGAGCCTGTAATAAAAGTGTGTTGAAAAACACCAGAAGGAAGAAAACAGCTGTAAATTTTAGAGCTTAATATTACATTATAGGACACTTTTCAGTGACATATCCTCTTGTCTTGCAACAAACGTCCTTTGTCTCAAACTGTTTTAATTGTTCCTTCTAAGGGTTACAATGGTAGCTCATCCATAAAAGGATAATAAGAAATCCATTTGTTTGATACATCTGAGAACATAGACTTGCTTTCTCCCTCTGTGTAGGAAAACACATATGAAGTAAAACCGAGTCTTTAGACAGTATCACAAGTAAGAAATAAGGGGAAGACTCAAAGAAAATTAGGCAATTTATGTGCAAAAGATAGGTTCTCAAATCTCTTATTTAATATCTAGACTACCTTGAATACCCAGCAGTATTGAATATGCACTGAATGGTAAAATTCTCTGTCCTTAATAATTTCTATTCCTGTGCAGCTCACTATGGGCCAGTGCAGTGCCCAAAACACTGTAGAATACAGAAAGAGGATGATTTCTCCACTCTTCTCATCTGCAAGGTCCAGCTGAGTCAGCCCATGGCTCAGATAAATGTGAAGTAAGGCAACTTTTGCTCTAGAGCACAAGTCCCATGAGGAGCAGCTGAGGGAGCTAGGGTTGCTTAGCCCATAGAAAAAGAGGTTCAGAAGAAATCTTATGGTTCTCTACAACTACTTGTAGAGGTGGGGGTCAGTCTCTTCTGCCAGGTAACAAGTGACAGAATGAGGAAATGGCCTCAAGTTGTGACAGGGGAGGTTTAGATTGGATATTAGGAAAAATGTCTTCACTGAAAAGGTTGTTGAGCATTGGAATAGGCTGCCTAGGGATGTGGTAGAATCACAATCATTGGAGGTATCTAAAAGATATGTAGATGTGGCTCTTAGGCAAGTGGTTTAGTGGTGGACTTAAAAGTGATCAATTAATGGTTGGACTCAATGATCTTAGAGGCCTTTTCTGGCCTCAGTTGTTCAGTGGTTCTGTTTTATGACTCAAAGCTTCCTGGTGGCAGAGCAGTAACCAACCATGCAAAAGTTTCAGTCAAAATTCTTAGGTGGCATAAAATAACTATAAAACCTTTGCAACTGAGCTGTGTTGAACACAATGAGAAATACAATATAAATTGTCTCTGGAATTTCTTGGAAATATGCTTGTGTAAACTGTTACAAGCATATGCCTTTATAGTAAAGATCTCTGCATTTTCACCAGTTCTTTATATGCAATTTGAATAGTTTAAAAAGCAAATCACTCATAGTTTTCATTGGTTTTAATTAAGGGGAGTTCCTTTTCTTAAGGAGAGTTTCTTTTCCTCTCTTTCCTTTGAGATACATGATTAAGTCAGTCCTGGACTCAAAGTGTACATACAGGGCCAGTGTCTCCCCTGAGAGCCATGTCTGGTTTCAGGCCCATCAGGTTTGTTATCCATGTGTTCTAACTTTATGGTGTGTGCCCATGAGCAGAGATTGTTGGAGGCATGTGACATGAATATTGGAACGAGTAATAACTACATTCAGACTCACAATTACTGAATTTTAAACTGAGATTTGCCCTTAGGCTCCTGTTTGAATTGCAGTGGTGTGACTAAGATGCCTCTAGGACAGCCAAGAGCAACCTCTATGTGGATACCAGAGGAGAAAGATTCCAGACATAATCACAGCATGGACCTGCAGCACCAGCTGAGGAGGTATTCTTGGGAGATAAAGATCAAAGGGCAACTGTGAGATAAAGGAAAAAATCTCTGGGACACTTCCAAGTTGTAAAAAAAGCATCAGAGACTCTACCACAAACAACAGCTAGAGAAGCACAGGGAGAGAGCCACTGAATCTGCTTGAAGAAGATAGACTGAAATAATGTATTTGCAAATTTAGAGTTTGTGATAAGGGGATGGGAATTTCATATAGTACCTAATTTGCTGTTGGCTGAGGGGTTTTGTTTTTTTTTGCTTGGTTAGTTTTATCCTGACCACAGGGATAAAAATTAGTTATTTTTTTCCTGAAATACATATATCTTCTTTCTATGTATCTACATATAAATTCCTAGGCATAATTTTCTAAACTAGCTGTAGTTTGGTAAGTATGAAGGAAATGAGGACTAGCTCCATAACAGTCCAGGTCACCTCCCTGTTTTCACATTCTGACAAAATTTAAACAAAATGGCACATGGTAATGATGACAGCTGAGCATAAATTTTTTGATATTTCATTTTCTGTGGATAAGCCTTCAGAGTGAAAGATTACCACAGACAAATTAGAGAAACACTGTCATGAAAATAAATTAGAGTTTGACATTTTGCAGGTACCCTGTGACATGATGATTGCTGTTTAGGAATATTTCAAAGTGCAATTAAATTGCATCTCTTACCAACAGCCCATAAATCATTATCTCTAGTTCAGTGGGATATCTTCAGACCATACATTTTAGAGGATTTATTGTAGTTTATCATATTGTGTACCTTTAGGGAGTCTTAATCTTTAAATAATTGCAGTAATAGTTGGTAGGGGACCCGCATTAGATGCGCTCAATAAATCACGTTATTGACACTCTAAATCAAAGGAATTATGTTGTACTGTTTTCACAATATTTAGGTATATTTGTGGTGACAAAACTACAGTCTATACAATATTATGCAAGATAGTATTTATTTATCATCTTTGCTTTCTTAATCATCTTTTTATCACCTTTGCTTTCTTAGACATTTCTCTATGGCTAAGTAAACTATGTATTACAACATCAAAGCTAAACATTTTATGCTCCATGAATCACAAAAATAGATTAATACCATAAAAGCAAGCATCTGCTCTTCCAAATGGAAGATTTTCTCAATAAACTGTATTTACCCTTATGCTCTCTTTGCACTATTATGCTCTGCTCTATACCATTTTAAACAATATAGAGAAAATCTATCTTTGCACGCAAACCTCATCTAACCATTGTCTTTTCAAAATTATGTTGAGTGTTACCACTTGACTCAATTATCTACAGAGAATCGTAGGCAGTGGAAAACCCCATTGAGAATACAGTGAGGAGAAAGGCTAAGGCTGCTCTAAAAACAAACATGGCAGATGGAAAAGTGGAGAAGACAATAGAGTGACTGGCTGACAACCAATTTCTCTGCAGTCTCACTGTTGTCCACAGCAGACACTGGGGTAGGAAGGCCTGAGTCATGCCTACCACATTGAAAAACTGTGGTAGGCTGGCCTTGGCTAAGGGCTACACTCCCACCCAGACACTCACTCCCTTACTCTCTGCAATGGGGTAGTGGGAGGAAATAGGACAAGAAAGCTCATGGGTCAAGATAAAGACAGGCAGAATATTTGCCAATTCATATTGTAGGCAAAAAAATCTTCTCTTCTGCATTTCTAGTTGAACTGCAACTCTAACCAATCCAGTAAGGTCCCTTGTTGAGCAGAAAATAAGTGGAGGAGCACAGAGAACGCAGGAAGCACTGAAAGATTCAGAGGATTTACTTAATTTTGGACCAGTTTGCAGAGAGCAGTTTGCTAAGCAAAAAAAAAAAAGGGATTGTTGATATTTTACTCATTTTCAGAATTGTTTTAATAGGCAAAAACCCCATACATGGCTAAATAGGACAATACATAGGTCATATGCAGCAACATATGACCAAACAGGCATTTGGCTCAGGATAACAATTTGAACAGTGCAGAAATCTACAAATTGGGATGGGGAAATCAGTCATTGCCCAGGATCACCAGGAATATGTTTGTGGTTTGGGGAAAAAATAGCAAAGACATTTAAAATTTGATTGTTTGATGTTTCTGGGTAGTCACTTCTTTGGTTCAGCTGTCATAAATTTCCCAAGAAGACCAGATGCTGATATATATAGATGAGCTATCAATCTCAAAGTTCTCTAAAAATGTCCTCTAAAGAGGGTTGGGAATTTTGCCAGATAAAATACTGAATTGTTCAGATGAAGCTGAAGGAAGCACCTGAAGAAATTATAAGAATGAAAGGATTTAAATGCTTTGCTATCACTCTAATCATCCGTCCTAGACTTCTTTTAGGACTTCCACATTTATACTTAAAATTTTAGACTTGTCACTAGATTTTTTTTTTTGTCTTAACAATTGTTCCTGATATTGCAATGTTATTGGATTCTCTAGTTCTGTCAAAGAAAATAGTATATTCACACAGTCATATGCGTGCCATTTCAGATCTAAACCCTGATGAGTACTCATCTTAGGAAAACACAGGGAGCCCTGTATTTTGCCATTTCCCAAAGACTGATCTTTTTCTTGTTCCTTTCCACCAGACTCTATTAACTCAAAAATGTGCTTTATAAATACTCTCTCTTGGGTTGTGACTTTCTTAGTAATTATTAATGCTACACCAAAGCACAGAACAGGAATTATAGTCATGACTAGGGAGTGGTTTTAAAATGTACCTCTCTCTTCCTGGGTATTTCAAAATGTGGAGATTGCATTATAGTCTCCTTCTTAGGCACAGCCACTAACTATACCACATTTAAGTAGAAGATTCTTTTCTAATTTTCCTACTTTCAACTGTTTATTCAACTAATGAGTTTCAGATACTTCTAGATATTTGCATCTCTTTTTTTCATGTATTTACCTCATTATTTCCCCTTATGACCTGCAGAATTCTTTTATCTTAACAAAAGTAAGTCTGCAGCTGTGAGATAGTACTACTTCTGTAGAAGTATGTATTACTCCCAATATTTTTGTGTTTTGCCTCTCACTCATTTTTTCACAATTATGCGAGATTTGCATCTAGGATTTCTACATAGTTGACCAGACATCTTTTTCTGTCTTATATGTGGCTCCTGGTTATATGCCCTTCTTCAAGTTAAATCATTATAACTTCCTGTAATTACTGATCTAATTCAGCAGGTTTCTAATAATGGATTTTCTTACATTTGCATTTGATGAGGGAAGATGCATTACAATTATTCTGTCTATTAGCTAATGTTCACAAAATATTCTCTAGGTAGGAAAAAAAAAGTAGTTAAAAGTAGACAATGATGACATGGCCTTTTAGGACATCCTTGTTGTTCTGCAGCCTGAAGTGTGACACAGTGTACAGAGGGCAGGTGTGAGGCAGATGTGAGTTCAGTGTCAGTGCAGGGTTATTTTGAGAAGATTACAAAAACCTGACATCAATAAGGCTGGTATCATACCCAAAGAGAAGGGGTTTATAAAGTTACAGCTAATACAGGCTTCAGGACTGGAGCTGACCCACCTCTTCTCTGAAAAATGAGAAGAATTACTGCAGACCTGCTCAGAGTTCAGGCAGCACTGCCTCAGCAAAGGGTTGTGTGTGAATAAGTTATCTCCAGCCACAATGGATGTATCTGTGGATACACTTATGACACTGTGAAGTGACTGTTCCCTGGCCCTCTGCTCCCTAGGGTCTGTAAAGCAAAAGCTCTTTAAGACACATTAAGGACTTTTTGCTGTTTTGGATTTCTGGTGAACATGTCTGGAAATATCTTGTGCTTGTACAGGATTTGACTCATTACATCTGAGAGTATTCTTCTTACCCAAGGAAAGAAAAGCTGTGATCAAAACAATTCTGACCTCTGTGCCATACATGATGTCTCAAATGTATCCTGATAAGAAGAATCCTAGAAATAATAAATTCCAAGGCCAGCTAGCCTGACCTCTTGTACAGAGCAGGTCATAAGATTTTATTCTGCAACTCTTTCAAAAACCATAAAATTACATTGGTGCTGAACTCTTATGGGAAAGTTTAAATCTTTTGAAGTCGCTATCACAATTATGCATTTTCCAGTTGAAGTTAACACTACTGACAGGGAAGGAGAGGATGTGAACTCAGACCACTGGATGTGATAGGGCTGAGGCTGGAGTGGGGTCTAACTTCACTGTAGCACAACATGAAGAGTAGCAAAGCAAAAGACTGTTATTGTGCTGACATCTGATTTCGCTTTTTTTTGTTTGTTTGTTTCTACCTAGCACTCATTGTACGTAATTTAAAAATTTTTGATTGCTTTTCTGAGCAGGTCAGTTGCTTTGATGGAACTACCATTCTCAAATGTTTTATTTTATAAAATTGGAAGGCTTACACTTTCTTTCTCTTTTTTTAGCATATCAATCCTGTTTCCTCATCTTGTATTGAAAAATATATATAAATGGATTCTGAACCAGTATAAAAGCATGAATACATAGAGTGCTTGCTTTCTAGAATATCAAAAAAGTCCAGATTTATTTAATAGGCAGCTCATTTCTCATTACAGGCCAAAAGCAAGCAGGAATAAAATATGAATATATTAAACCATGTCGGAGAAAGGCACAATAGAAAAGTAAAATAAATTGGAGGTAAAGAAACTTTGAATCTTTAAAAAAAAAATCTTCTTTTCTGAAGTTTTGCCGTATCCACTTTCAAGACCTTAAAATTAAAATTGTAAAAAGTATCAATTAAGTTTTGAACTACTTTTCTCAATACAAGTTCTCCTTCATTGAACACATTTGGTAAATTCCTTTTTCACTGGTGGAACACAGAGGCATACACGAACTGTTTTTTAATTGAGTCTATTTAATTAAGATTTTAATCCTAATGTTATATAACACTAATACAGGTCATTTATCAGCTACTATTGCAAACTTGATTATATTCTTAACTGTCTCAATCAACATAATTTCAGGAAATTGGAAAGGAGTCACAAGCCAATTAAAAAATGCACATTGTTCTTATTATACTGCTGAATGAAAAAATCTGCTGGCCTGAAGGTCAAATTTCCCTTCATGACCATTTCCCATAGAAGTTTTAATTTCTTATTGTTTTCTCTTTGGTTACCTCTAAATCCAAGACTTGTATACTTGTAGTTACACTTCCACAACTGTAAACACCCAATGCTATTGAAGCACAAAATTAATTGCTAAACTGAATGTTCTATGACTTTGTTGCTGATGACAATACTCACAGTTTGTGAGTATTTTAGATCTGCCTCAGTTTTTTCACAACCTTCTACCATATTAATATAACTAAGTAGGTCACAGTGCATGTGCATGCAGATGCATACATATCCTTTCTAATCTCCCTTCAGAATCCTTTTAACTTGTTAACTTGAAAATGAAGGCTATAATCTGAACTTTTTTATATTTCCTGTGAGGAAGAAAACCAGCGCAAAACTGATAAAATTGACATGCATCTCAATGTAAAAGAAGAAAAAGTATGAAGCAGGATGAGTAAGCAAAACTGCATTTGTAGTTACACTAAATGGGTCTAATTCTGTGCTTTTGAGAGAACACAACTTCTTTATATTTCTTTGAAATCACTGAAGAATATTTTAAAGAAAAATATTTTTCCTTTATAATTTCCTAACTGCAGACATTTACTACTCGTATATTACCTTGCATAATAGGATTATTAGTTGCAGCTCTCTACTTTCAGAGTTTGGCATCATGAAGAATAACTAAATGGAGCAAAAAATTCTAAACCTCTTCAACAGAGAAAATCAGCTTTAATACCCAATTCTCTTTCTGATGCAATTCATTATGCAAGTCACAACTGCAAGCATTTCACAGGAAAAGGAAAAAAGATGTGGTTACTCCCATGTCTCCTCTCCTGGATTCTATGAGTAAGTTCTCTCTTTCTGTCCTACTGTTGCAGCTACCGTGTTTTTTCTTCTAGTTGCCCAATATATGTTTGTCTTCAGAACACATCAAATCTGCAGTTAGAAGTAAGTTTTTTTTTTCTTGTTCTTACCATGTTTCTCCTTGACATCTCTTTGAATATTTGACTCTCTTTTCAGCTATGCAGAGGCATGTACATGTTTTATTAGATCTAATATGTGCTCTTCTGAAAACTGAAGACAGAAGCCTGAATTTGACAAACACACAGATGCTTTATTTTTAGAAATTTCTGCCTACCTTGTAACAACACTATTGAAAGATATAAAAGAGCTCAGATCAAGAAGCAGTATAGTGACATTGCTGCAACAGTTTGTGCAAGGGTAACCAACACTGTGCAGGGTGAAGTGTAAATCCAAATGGGGAAAAACATAGCCACAGTATTTCCTGTACTCAGTGTAGTTGGGCATGGAAATGTGTTGAATTGTTGCAAGCAGGTTTTCTGCCTTTGAGAGGGTCTGAGATATACCTGTCTGTAAACATGCATGGGGAAAATCAGATTCTGAGGATGATTTCAGCAGGGGTCATTATACTGAGAAGCAGGACGTATAAGTTAATCAACAGAAAGTATTAAAGAGGAGAACAGTTTCCTCAGGCTTTTTCACAACGAAGCAGCACAATGGGATTTAAGATGTCCATGTCCAAAGTTCAGAAAATTGCTTTTCAGCCTTTATTTTGACTGATTTGGAGTAGGTTCTTGAATTCCAACTCCAGCTTTCTGACACTGCTCTCTACTTGCGGGCTATGAGGTGTTCTGAGGCAGCATATTCCTCATGTAGCTTCTTGGATGAATTTATTCCACTTCATACAAAATATGTGGTATCTGGGGAATATGATTTAAACTCTTCTGTGCTTCAGCTGATCTTTGTCAACTCAAGGGCATACCACAAGACTGCAGAATCAGTTTTTTGTTTTCTTTTTGTTTTTCTTCTTGTATGACTTCCTCCCCCCACTACTTTCAGAAAGGAATTTCTGCCTTAAAATATGCTGTACTTGTAGGCTGAGGGTATTCTACATCTCCTCGGGTGTAGCTGACAATTAAACCTCTGAATGCCACCATAGACCCAGCTGTCTTCCCTGGCTGCATTTTGGAGGAAGCTCAGTGCAATGGAAAGGGTCTCACTGTCCATGGCCACTCATTATGGAGTCCAAAACTGCCCTCTGGCCTTACAAGTTGTGTAATGCTGATTGCCTCCAGGCCAGCGAGGGCTCACCCTCTGTGTTGCAGATTCATCCTTAAGGGGGTGAATTGGGATGGTACAAAACCTGTCCAGGGAATAAATGCAGGGGCAGTTTCTGTGCAGAAGCGCTCAGTGCTTGAGCTGTTTCCCTGGTCCTTGTGTGCCAGCAGGAGGGATGTCCCTGCAGTGCCTCTCTCCTTGTGCCTCCCAGCTGCTTGGGGCAGAGCAGGTAGGGCGGTTTGTCACTCCCTGCAGGACACAGCTGTGAAATACTCTGGATGGCCCTGAGCAGGATGGTGCCTGGGGATTTGTGGGCAGGTCTGGGGGCAGAGGCTCAGCTGCCAGCCTACCTGCTCTGCAGAAGCTGTGTGCTTAAGTAATGCAGGAGCCCCGAGGATGCCTGGCAGCTGAGGCAGGCTCCTGAGGATCTGCTTTTCAGACCCAGGCAACTACTGACACATAAATGGCACTTAGGTGGTTTTATGAGCCCCAGCAATCATTTCAAGTTTATGAGGTCTGAGGCTAGTAAGGTTTTCAAAGAATCTTAAATGGGATTTAAGCCAATACTAAGAAATCCCAAGAGCTGCCAAAATATTTTGAATATAAGCTACCTTGGTTTCTTTTTAAAATGTCACCTTAGTGTGAATTGTTATTAGTGATGAAGAAATAATTTTATGAGCCTGTTGAAAATCACACGTATTTGTTTGTTCTCTGTAAGAGCAAAAAATCTGAGGAAAAAATATTTTTCTGCTTTACATACAACTCTGAGGCTGAAGTGGGTGCAAGGTATCCATTTGAGTCTAATTACCCAACTATGCTGAGCACAGCCAGTCCAACAAAAACCCAGCTGTAGTTTTTAATTGCCTTAAATGAGCTCCTAAATAACTATGTGGAGTTAAACCACAGCACAGAGAACACAATATAAGTGCATAGAAACTCTGAACACCCAGGGCTCTAGAGTGCTCAATTAAACTTTCCTTGATTATTCAATACAACAGAAGTGTGCAAATTAAAGGCTTTCATGCTACAGCAGGCTACGACCTCATTCTCAAGTTTCAATATTGCAATGTAACTTAATTAAGATTTTTCCCATACAAAGCATGACCCTAGAGGTAACTTTTGTTCCAAATACCTCATATAGGTATCTCTCCTGCTGCTAGGTGAATGGCTCCTGGTGAAGCAAAATAAATATTATTCTGGCATAGACTCACTTTTTTGTATACACTGAAAACAGAGAAAGGAACAGTATGAAATCATTAAAACATTTAAATCACCAGGCTGAAATACAGTTGGTAAAAGGCCTCATTCTCATTGCATTCAAACTGTAAAGTGCCTTAAAATAATTTGTGAAGAACCCACACTAATTTCTGATTCTGTGATAGATACTTGGTTTTAATAGGCACAAATTGTGTGGAAACTTGCAAGTGTAAAATTTTTGCCCCATTTAGGTCAGTGGTACAAAACCAGTAAAATCAATATGAAGTAGAAAGAAAGGTTCATCTCAGTATGTTTGTTGGTTCATATGGTGTCATTAAATGTTGGGGTTTTTAATAACTGTGAAGTACACTGGAGTCACTGCACGAAAGGCCTTTTAAATTCAATGAGGCATTAATTATATGGACGGAATGCAAAACACATGGGAAATGGTTGTGACAATATGCTGGTTTTGTCTTTTATACTTGGTTTAGAACCACTAAAATGTACTAATAACTCTTTTTAAATAGGACTATAAAAATGGAAATCTTAGACAACAGAATAATTTAAGCTCAGTACCAAGTTACACTTCACACCAAAAATCTTTTTATACAATTAGAACAATTTGTGCCCTTCTAAATGTTTAAAGTGAGTGCCAAATTACATTGCTAATAATGATGTAAACAGCATACTGTTGCCTTGCTTTGAAAAGCTTTTTTCTCCAAATAATTATTAGTAAATTCAATTACTGAAAGAAAAGTAAATCTTAATTTTATTACGCAGTTTATTTGACCACATTCATCTAAGCAGACTGAGAAAGCCATGTCACTTTAAAGTTTTACCTCAGTTATTAGACAAATTTATCTGTTGCTTTATATTATTCACACCTTTCTTTCACATTTCCCTGTCTTCCATTATCTTATCATTGTCTTTTATCATCCATTCAAAAGACAACATTAGAAGCTGATTAGAAGCTGGTTTGATGTCATTTTTTGACTCCGCATCAATCAGTTCTGTTTTTTTCAGAATGAAACTTTCAATCTCATTTCAGGAAATTAAAAAAACAGGAGTTCAACATTGACACAAGAATAATTTCCTTTGTCCTAATATTTCCTTCTATGTAATATATAAGCCTAAATCACCCCCGAGGCATCTAAAAGCTATGCTTTGTAATCTCTGAATTTTAGGCACATAAGAATTGTATTAGATCTTAGCAACAACACTGAGGACAGAAATCTCTGTTCAGCAGGTTAAGACTTAATATGGATATTTTGCTTCTGAACATGTAGGCTTAGTATATCTTCTAGAAAGATAGTATTTGTCCCCTCAAATTAATTATTCTATAATAAATTCCAATTGCATTAAAAAAATAAACACATTACAGATTCAGATACAGTTTTCTGATAATTCTCTTAAATTTGTGAACAACATTGTGAAAAATGTGAAAATTATGCACTTTTGGCCAGCTCATAGCAAATAAATGGTTGTTCTGGTCAATAAATGGTTGTTCTGGTGCCACCTGGAACACTTCTTCGGAGCAACCTATGGACTCAACAGCTGATGTCTGTACTTTCTCACTTGGGTGTTAGGTCAAGTTGTCACAGAACAGCACAGGGCTTTTCTCAGTCTCTGTAACCCTGCCTGTCAGCTCACATGCTTTTTGAAAGCTGACTAGGCAGCAACACTGAAGGCAGAGGAGAATTATATTAGGAAAAGGGGGAAAAAAAGAAGATAATTTTGCATCAAGTACAAATAAGGTTGAGGTAAATATTTTATTTCGTGTGTATTTTTCATCATTATATTTCACATATTTTTGAAAGTGGGTTTTGACATATCTCTGTGATCTATAATACATTATCTATAGTATAACTTCTGGATATAGACATAAATCTATGGAAGTGGGAAATTATCTTCAGCTCCCTGTCAGATTCTTTGGTGGTAGGGTATTCAGTCAAGAATATAAAAATGCCTCTTCACTCAAGCTGTGTTTGAAATGACATTTGCAAAAATAAAAAACTAAATCTAAAAATTCTAACCTTATGTCTGGTGTACATTTGTATGTGTATAATGACATCACTGGTCATTAGAAAATCTCTCTAAAATTACTCTGATAAAAATGTGAATCATCCATATGAATTTAGTGCTATGAAATGCTAGAGTGCAAATATAATTCTTCTAAATATTTCACCAATTGGAAAACAAATAATGTAAAATACCTGGTCATTAAAATGTCATCTGGAGAGAGAGACTAATATTAAGTGAGATATTTTATCATTAGGACTCACTAGGATCAGAAAGAGTGAGGGAGTAAAGCACATTCATCAAATCAACAGATGATTCTCCAGAAGAATTTTTTGGTTTTTTCCTCCACTGTCTGATGGGTTTTTAGAAATTGTAGTTGAGAAGCATTATTTAATGTTCAATAAGTCTAGCAAATAACTATGCAATAGCCTCCTAACTGATGTTTAAAACCAGTGCACAATTATTTTTATTGTTCAATTTTATAGTATTATAAAACTCCTAATGAAACTATTATCTCTAGCTTCCAATATTTTTATGTTAGCAGTAGTGCAGTATTTTCAGGGAAGTAAATGAAAATCAAACATTCTTTGTTAAAATAGAACTAATATGGAAGTACTATTAAGGAACATCTGTTCTCTTACTATTTTCAGCTGCCCCAGTTACAACTATCATCCTTTTTAATTGCTAAACACCTGTCTTTTATTGGTTTTGATAGCAATTCTAAATTTCATTTAATTTCCAGTCTCTTATCTGATTTTGAAAATGTTTTACTTCTATAATGCCCATTTACATGGTTTATTACCTTAATTCTTCTATTTAATCTTGAGAACCCTAAAAATGATTATGGGATTAATTGTGCAGTGAAGTAATATTTCTCCCTTTTGGTATAAACCAGATACCTGCTCTTCAGTCTTTCTGGGAAAGGGAAAGGGAAAGGGAAAGGGAAAGGGAAAGGGAAAGGGAAAGGGAAAGGGAAAGGGGAGGGAAAAGAGTGTCCTGAAAATTAATAGTCTATAGTGCCAAACATAGATTAGGATGAAGATATAGTCCTGCTTCTCAAGGTACTGCCACTGACTACTTACTGTCATTGTTAAACTCATTAAATTGAGTTAAGGTAACCCTTTTTTTCAATAAAGAGCAGCAGGGAAATAGTATATGTGACACCTTGTTCTCACTTGCTCTGAGCATCTTCTTCCCACTTTCTGTCACATACTAACCCATGAAGTAATTTTTGGCTTCTGTATCAAAACCTATGGCACAGGACACAAATTTGGTATTCCAAATGAGGTTATTTGACAAGACTGATTCTCTACTGTAAATAATTGCTCTTTGGTATGTGTGGAAAAAAAAAAGTTGATAAGTTAATTCCTCAAAACAATGAATATTTAGATCCTCCTTACTCATACATGGGATCAGGATCATGGAAAGTGTCATACTGAGTTGCATAGTCATTATTAGAATCATAGAATAGTTTGAGTTGGAAGAGGATGTTTTAAATGCCATCTTGTGGCATTTAAAACACACTCTTGTGCTTGAAGAAGCCATGGTGTCTGTCTGGAATCACCTCCCTGTTCTCCATTTGCCTTAGCACAGCTTCTAGGAGGATCTGCTCCGTGATCTTACCAGACACAGAGGTGAGGCTGACAGGTCAGTTGTTCCCAAGGTGCTCTTTTCTACCCATTTTAAAGATGGGTACAAGACTGGCCCATCCCAGATACCTGACACAGGAAATCTTTCACTCAGCAGGTACATTGTGTCTAGGGGAAAAACTTTTTCTTCTAATCTCATCGTTATTATACGCCCTGAAGAATGAAAATTGGTTTCTATTTTATAGCTCCCATTTGCTTTTTTTTTAATGGAGTTTGGTACTGTAGCAAAATTGTCTCTACAGGGTTGTGTACATCCACATATTTATGTATGGGAGAATTCTAGAAAAAGAGAAGTAGCAGGGTTTTTTATTTTGTATCAGTAGCCATGCAATTATTAAATGTGAAGATTTGAACATCAAAACTTCTCAAACTAAAAAAGGCTAAATATCAATATGTCTATTCAGGCTGTTGGATCATCCATTATCATTTTCATGACTTTAAATTTAAGGCATACAGTGAGAAAGGCTCATGAGCTACAATTGCAAACGTTGCTTTTAGTGCTGTGTGCCTTCTATGTTCTTATTGATGCCTCTGACATTCATGCACATAAATAACCTGCATAACATGGTTGTGCATTTCTATAGTTGTTTGCCTTTTTAGATCTCAAAGTGTTTTATTAAAGGATGGCAGAATTTTCATATTATGCATGCTAAAGGTAAACTAAAGGAATGTCAGCATTTTTGTTCTCTCAGCTAAGGCAAATGGAAAAACTGGCAGAAGAGTTGCCTCTCAAAGCTGAATCATTTGCAGTTCTCATTGCAATTATGACTCCTCCAGTGTCAGCTCTAGGTATAAAAATAGAAAACACTCTCTGAGAGCAGCAGATTCTGGGAATGGCCTGGGTGAGCCTGTGTCAAGCCACTTGGACACACATCTGTGCCACCCTACAATGGATACTGTAGAGCTGCACCCACAGTTATAAGGCATGAAAGCCATAGATCATACAGGGCCCTGCCCCTGGACCTGTAGCACACAAAGCTGCTCAGGTGTAGCCACAAAGTCACAGTGAAATCCAGAGTCCATCTACTTAGGTTCAGTATCGTGACTGAATTTTTTGATATTTTATTTTATTTTTTTTATTTTATTTTTTTATAATTTCCAGATGAATACACAGTGTTCATGCCTTTTCTGCCATTGACAATCTGTTTTTGAGCTCTACGTTTTCTTCATTGCTGCTATTATTTTTGTTCTGTTACAGACTTAATTAATCAAGCCCAAATCCAAAAGCTGAGGTTCATTAATTGAAAGTTCAGTTTCAGTGTTTCCAGTAAAAAGCTTGACATCAACTCTAATGATCTTCAGAAGTGTTTAATTCCTTCCAGAAGTACATATTTCCTATTTTTCTGTCTTTCCATTTCAGATGTTAATGGCAATTTCATTATTAATAACAAGGAAATCAGAAGTCTTTAGTGTGATGGTTATACAGGGCAGTTTGAGATTTTATCAGAGCTAACACTGGCAAATCTTAGCTCTAATAGCCTGTGGGTGCCTCTGAAAATAGTTTGATTTGTTTGTTTCTCTCTCTTTTTGTGGCTTGGACTGTTATCTGACTGCCAGTGGTCTGAGTGAGAGTTCTCCACAGATAAGTATTGCTAGAGCCAGATGAGTTATAATCTTTATCACTCTGCTTGTCTAAAACAGAGAGTGACAAATTCAGATGTTCAGATGTTTTCACTTTTTTAGAAATTGCATGGTGATTACTATTGGTTCAACATGTTAGTTTGCCAAGTGCTTACTCATTTGAACATAATAATGAACTTGTAAGGAATACTAAATTGGTCTGTTTCGATGAACAAGGTGCTGAACAAGCCTCCAACATACTGAGTACTATGTCAGTCATCCTGCCTCGTGGGATGTGGGGTTTTATTCTGAAACAATTCATTGACCATCTTTAGAAACGCCTAAATATATAAGTAGGTATATTTAGTTATCTTTAAACTGTCAATAAATCATATTAGATTTTTTGATAATTTCTATCAACCTAGTTCCATTTAATTAAGATCTTGTGGAATTTTATATGTGATTCTTTCCAGGAAGAAGAGGAGGGGAAGTGTGAGAGGGGGAATTAGGAGGAGAGATGAGTAGGAGGTGGGAAACGAAATAACAAAAAATTCCTCTTGATACATTTTCTCACTCCTACTTCTGCCTAATAGAGTTTGGCTTTGAAAAAGTATATTTTGAAAAAGCTCACAATGTTAACTGTGATTAATGCTCACCAGTAGGTCTAGCTAACTTTTTTGGGACTGAAAAATGGGGAAATGTAGTGAAAAATTGATGCTGCTGATAAGTGTACCTGTGACTCAGAAGTGTGCTTTAACAGGTTGACTTAAGATAATTGAGAAATTAATTTTACCCTCTGCTGTGTTCTAAGTAAAAAGGCTTCCAAAAGCTTGCTACCTGCTGTCTTTTAATATGGTAATTATGTCTGGGCAGGTTTTTTTCTGCTGTTAATCTATGCCTTGAAAAGCCTGATGCCACTATGTAAATATTAAATTTTCAAACTGGGAGTCTGATAATTTAACCATTTCACCTGGGGAAAGACTGTGAAAGGTAGTACTTATTTCAGCAGATAAGAATATTGTGCCTGTTTTTAATTAATCAGGTAGCAGCTAACTAAAGCTAACTTCTTCCCTATCTTAGATTTGATCCTGTTTTTCTCCAGGTTGCATGTGATTTTCCATTCCTAAAGGTCGTGGCACAAATGTTTTCAGAAGGAAGGGGAAGATGAATGCTGGTGGCAATAAACTGTCTCTTATGTTATGAAGAGACTGTATAATTTTTTCTGTGAAATATTTAAATGTATATTTGTGTTATGTCTTTAGTTTAGCCTGATAGCACAAGACTGTGACAAGCTCACTGCTAACTTTCCATTGATTGGAAAGCTGCAGGGATGCAGAACACAGGATGGGAGCTTCACGCTGGATGGATCTCTAGCCATCAAATCCATAGAGACAGTTACTGTGAAAAGTTTTTTTTTGTTTGTTTTCCAGCCAAACCCTGTAAATTGTTGTGGGCAATGAAAACAGTGGCATGTATTATATTGTCAGGGTTTTAAGCATCCTCCCCTGTGGGAGGGACCTCACGGTGCAGCAGGGGAATGACTCTCGGCAGCAGGAGAAGCCTCAGGTGACAAACTGACCATAACCCCCACTCCCTGTCTCCCTGTGCCTCTGGAGTAGGAGGTAAAGCTGGGAAGGAAGGAGGGGTGGGGTGAAGTGTTTTTTAAGGGCTTATTTTACTTCTCATTATTCTGCTCTGATTTTTTAAGTAAGAAATTCCCTTCATATCTCTAAGCTGAGGCTGTTTTTCCTGTGATGGTATTTGATGAGCGAGTGCTCTCTGTCTTTATCCCAAACCAGGAACCCTTTGTTAAATTTTCTCTCAGCTGCAGAGAGGAGTCCGTGAGTGGCTTTTGTGGGTGCCTGACATCTGGCTAGCATCGACCCAGAACACAAATTTATAATGTTTAAAACAGCAAGAAAAAGGATGCCTTAAGGTCAGTAGAAAATGGGATTTGGAATCCATTGCTACTGTTCTCCTTATTCAAATGTGTGTGTACCTATCAATGTCATACACCAAACCAAAAAATGGCTTCTGATCCAGAAATGGAAGTGGAGATCCTGCAATTCTGCACATGTAGCCTGTCTGGGAGCCTCCCAGGCTCTGCTCTACTGGCAGGACTGGAATGGTGTACTCAGGTATCCAGCAAGTTCTCTTCATCAAGTACAAATGGTGGGCTTTTTCTCAGGTTGTGAAGTAAAATAAAAACTAGCCTTTACTGAGTGCATCTGGGTTGACCTCAGCTCTGGAATTTCAGTATTCTTTGATCCCTTTTTTAGCATTCTTTTAAATGTTAAGAAATATACAATGAGGCTATGCATTGTATTGAAAGAGCAAGTAGTGCTCCCAGTTGACAACAGCTCATTTGTATATTACAAGAAAGAGTGGGGAAAGACTGAACTAAAACCCACTCTTTTTGCCTAGATCCTTTGTATCTTGAGATCCAATAAAATCACCTAGAAAATTACAGAAAGTTGTTTCTCTGATTTTTTTAAAAAATCTTATTCAGAACTTGCCTACTCTTAAGAAGAAATTAGTAGTCCTGTTTACGCAAGGATAATGTGCTGAAACAAATATATGAAAAGGTGTTTGTAGCCTTTCATTCAAACACCACCAACATTTTCTATAAGCTCCAAATAGTCTTTCTTCTCATCTTTAGAACACCTTATAAAGTGTATAACTAACTTCAGAAGTTTCAAATGGAATTGCCCTATAGGGATAATGATAGCTTTCAAATCTCACAGAGTGGGCCTCTCCAAAAATCAACTCTTTACCATTATTGTGCCATTTTTATTTTATTATGCCAACTCCTTTCTGACTTTTTCTTTGGAGACTCTGTAAAATGGTTGTATTAGAAATGAATAAAATCAAACCCCAGAAACACAGTACCAAAGCCCTGAAAGCATTTGAATAATATAAAGAATGAGTTATTAAGTAAAGATACAGTAAAGAGAGTTATTGCTCGATGGAGTGTAATTCAGTAAAGGAGAAATAAAATTATATTTAAATGATGATTTACAAAAAAGTTTCCATTTATTTTACATGTGAACAATAGTTTCAGATTAGGAAACTATAGTTTGATGAGGAAAAGATTTAATGAATAATTAAATATATTATGAATTTGTTTTGAATAAAAGTTGGATGGTCTCTCTCTTCAGTTGCTTTAAATACATGTTATATTACTGTTTTCTATCAAGAGTGCACTGTATAGGTCTATAGAGACTTCTTTGATATTCTATTTGAGAAATGGTTGCCACATGGAATTTTTTGTTATTTCTTTGCTGTCAAAGTAGTATTTTTGCAGCAATGTTTATTTGAAGAAATTCAAGTAGTAGCCAGGGGATGCTGATTACATGACAGAAAGTTCCTTCTTTGCTCTTACCTGTTTAAGGTTAAAATCTTTGCTTCACACCACCTCCTAAAATATTTATTTATTTATTTTTATATATTGCTGTATTTTCAGTGTAAAAGTGAGTTATGTGGGACAAAAATCTTGTCTTGCACAGCCTCAGGGGGCATTAAACTAGAGCAAGTTGAAGAAAGAGTGCTTCATTGTTGTCTTGTTGCTTATGAAGTCATTTGCATGAGTGCAAAGGAGGCAGAAAATGCCACTGTTTTGTTATGAGTAATACAGACAAATAAATAAGTGCAGCTGCAGCTGTGCTATTAATGGTAGAGAATTGTCCTTCTCCATAACCACTATTGTGTAAGTAGAAGCTTGTATATTGAGTTAATCAGTCATGCTATCTGAGTTATTCTGCTCTTGATTTATAGTTTGCAAGTAGTGCAGAATCAGCCTTAAGGCATTAGAACAACATAGGATCATATACATGAAAGAGTTAGAAGTTTAACTACTTAGTGATCAAAAGTTTGTGTTTTATTCTTGTAGGTAAGTATAAATTGTTCAATGAAGTTGGTTACATGAGAAAAATCAATATTTTTTGGATAAGTGTATAAATTCTTGTACCTTAATATTATTTTAAAATGAATGATTAGTTTCTTTACAGGTTATTAAAAATGGACAGAGAAACAGGTGATGGTTTCTTGAAATGACTTCTATATGTACACAACTGAGCTGTAATTTATCCATGACTCCCTAGCAGAAGTCCTGGAGACCTTGTGATAGTTCTCTGACATCAACTCAGTGATCCATAGGTCAAAATGCAGTGCAATGTTAGGAAATGTTAGACCTGTTAAGAAAGGAAATTGTCCTACTATGGTGTATCTGCTAAATATAATGTATATATGTTGCTTAATATATATATATATTTAAAACAACATATAATCGCCCACATCTTGATTAATGTGTGCAGTAAAGTCACAGGATTTAGGTAGGACAAGGAAAGCCCACAATATAATTAGGAAAGATAAGAAACATAAGGCAGTATGGGCCAAGATATGGAATAGTTTCAGAGAAAAGGAGCTTTGTAGGTAAACTCTTTAGTGAAAAGAAATTCAAGGTGTCACCCAATGAGAGAGTTGCACAGTAGATTTTAAAATGGCAGAAAGTTTGTTTTGTTTTGTTTTGTTTTGTTTTGTTTTGTTTTGTTTTGTTTTGGTTTGGTTTGGTTTGGTTTGGTTTGGTTTGGTTTGGTTTGGTTTGGTTTGGTTTGGTTTGGTTTGGTTTTTTTTGGTTTGGTTTTGTTTTTCTCTACAGAGACAGAACATTAAGTTGTAGGGCTCATCTGTGACAAGGCATTCTGGAAATTGAAAGTGTGTGTTAGTCCAAATAATTGTACTGAACAAAATCATCTATCAAGCACAATGTTCTGAAGTCAATATCTGAACCTGGAAATCCTGAACCAGAGGATTTCTAGAATTTGGAAAGATGTGCCCCTGTAACCTTTTCATACACATTTTCCCTTAACATCTGCCACTGGCTAATGTTGTAAAGATGATAGGGTAGGAGAATGCAATGACTGCTTCCCTGCTGCTAAATAAAACATGGTAAGGGACCTTCCTCTGGTCTTAAGGCCAAGTATTACATCTTGGATGAAACCAAACTTCACTTGGCTCTGGATCTTTTCTGGGCTTCATGCCATGTTTTTTTGTTCTTAGAAAATAGTTATAATTTTGTGGGAGTTTTGTTTGTTTGGGTTTTTTTCCTTTTTGTTTTTGTTTTTCAGTTCAAAGTGTCTGAAACAACACGAGGGAAGTTCACTGGATTGGTAAATTCATACTACAAGTCTGAGAATATCTTTTACAAGGTCTGGGATGTGTCACAAGGGCCAGCAGGGACACATCAGGCTCTGCAAGCCCTGTTGAGATACAGTGTGTGAAGAGAGGCAAGGCTCTCTGATGCAGCCTAATCCAGACCACATATTAGGAATGACAGACAGCATGTGGTATCTCCTGAACTTTGCCTGGGCACTGCCCCAGGGGTGCTACTTGGCACAGTTTAAACCTGACCTCTGTAACTAGGAGTTAAGCAGTCCAGGTGATGGAAGCACCACTGCTCAAGCTTCTTGCCTTGAGTGTTTTTGTTCAGCAGTATTTCAGATGCACAGAGTGATGCTTTGCTTTCCCAGTGAGGTTATGACACAGCTTCTGTTTGGGTTTCTGGGGAAGGTAAATCGAAAATGTGATGTGTTTTCTTTTTATCCAAAGGGAAATCCTGACATACATTTTTATGGTGAGGTCAAACACGGTTGAATATTATATTATTCATAAAGACATGTTTATTCTTTGAAGGTGGTTCAAGTTAGGGTAAGCTAACCACAAAGTTCCTTATCCCTAGATTTTTAAATCCCTGAATTAAGTCCTCCCTAGCACCCTCTTTGTTTCTTCTGTAGAATATATTACTTTTATTAGTCTGCTGTCCCAAAAAAACCCTTGAAACATGATTTAATATACTTTCTCCATTTTTTATGTCTTAGAGATGTGTCATGTACAGGCTGGACTACCTTATAGTTTGCCTAATATTATATGAAAACAGAAATTTTGTGTAACTTGTCAGTGACTTTCACTATAGTCTGTATTTCTATTCTGATGCATTTTCAATAGTTATTTTATTCAGTGGAAGAGAGATTTCAGTCAACAGATACAGTTAAGTTTTATGTAGAACAAGGATTTTACCAGGATTAAGAACTAAAAAGTTTAGCAGAGTTTGTAATTGCAGCTGTGGACAAAATGAATTGTTTATCTGATCCAGCATAAAAAATACCTGTGCTGGAATACGGCTGAGGCAGTTAAAAACAAGGGCGCAGTAAAATAGGATTTTGGAGCTTTCCCAAAAATTAGTGGGAAAATAATTATTTTTATTTGGCTGAGAGCCTTAAAACACATTCTGGATGCTGAATGCAGCTGCAGGGACCCCAGAGATGGCAATGACTACATGAAGAAAGGAATGCGCCCCTCTCTGAAGCCAGCTGAGGCTCCTTGGCTCATGGAGAGTACTGCCCTTCTCAAGCAAGATGTGTTGCTTGTGACAGTAGCAAGTCTTGTGCCTTGAATGTCTTGAGAGTCAGAAGTTGCCCAGGAGCCAGAGCCTTTCCACCCTTGCATTACAAGAAAGGTGGACTGCAAAAGAAACAGAAGTTTCAGACTATTGAAACAACTCTGGAGGGTAAACGGGAATGCTGACCCCAATATTCTCTCGTGCCAGGCAGCAACAGTGAACACACAAAAGATGAAGGAGACATTGTAACCTGCAGAAAGAAGGAAAACTGGAAAGAGACTTATTTACAAGGTAGAAAAATGATGGATGTATACACTGAAAGAAAAACCCAACCCAGCAGCTGAAAAACAAACAAATAACCTCCCGATGTTAAAATTTAATCCAGGAGACATCATATTTAATTTCATTTTGAAAAGCTTAGCTCCTAGTGCAAGTGTTAAGAGAGAAGAGCAGTACACAAAACAGTATCTCTGTCGTCTCAGCAACGTGTAGCCTCTGTGGCACCTCGTTTGAAATCCCTCGGTTCGCCCCACGAAGCGAGAGCTGCATTGTTCTTGGAGCGCATTAGCTGTGTGCAGGCTCCGTCTCAGCTACTCTTTGAGTTCAGCCAGGCACTGAAGTACTGCTCCAGGCCTCTGCCTGGTGACTCGGGGCTGCAGCAGGTGTAATTAAGCTCAGGCATGCTGGCAGGAAACCCAGGACTGCGCGTACAGTATGTGTGCGCTGTGAATGAAGCTCCTGTTGTTCTGAAAGAGTCTGTTTTCAGTATCCTGCCATTCCTATTGCAGCACAGGACTGTTCTGCAGCAGGGAATCCTTTTAGGTAACAGCAATGAGAACTGACTACTTGACATGTGTCTGCAGGACCTGGGTAAAGGAGTTCAAACAGGAGGATTACAGGATTTTGAAGCCATGAATACTAACTTAACTCTTTGATGCCTACAGTGAGGATTTTCTGATACTTAAACAGCACCAAAATAATTCATGTTAACAATGGGATTGTTGTTATTCACAAAAAATTTACTGAGATTATGTATGAACTCCTGGACTGTATGAGTGTGCTATGTCAGTGCATTGTCTGAGGAACTTGCTTAGTATTGAGCTTTTGTCTGAGGAAAGCCCTACTGGCATTTGTCTGTAGATGTGTGTTTAAATTTCAACTGCCCTAATTTAAATAAGCTACTGCTTCTGGTAAAGTTAAATCTGTCTTACATGCATACAGATATGACTGTGCAGTACATTAAAACTAAAATGTCCTTACATGCCTCTTTAAGAACATAGACTGTTGCAAATTTAATTTTCCTCATGAAAAGTCAATGGATGGATTTTTGCTATTCTCAGAGCAAAACTCCAACTCCAGAATTTTTAGAAGAGCAATAAAATTCCACTTATACTGTGGATGCAACACCCACTAAACTGATCTTAGAGAGAGCAGAACATTTGCCTTCTTCAAAATCAGTTCTATAAGAATATATAATAACCTTGGTATATTCAGTTGCTAATGGCCTTTTATTCATTTAGGTCCCAGTTCACCAGCGTACCAAAGGAGATACATTGCTTCAAATGCTCAAATAGTCCCCATGAAGTTAAAGAAAGTGTGCCTGAAGTTAACTACCTGTTAAAATTCCCTAATGAGTAGAATCTTAGAATATGAGCTACTTTTGCAGAGACTTTATATATAACTAACCTGTTTTATGGCACTGTGTAGCTTTAGAGTACTATTGAAATGCAGCATGAGATAATTTATCAAATAATTTGATTGCCATATGGGATGTGCCCATATGAGAAAGAACTCTGACAGGATCTCTTTTCTCAGAACTAGACCAAAACTCCTCTGTCTTCTGCATACTCAAAGTCATGCACATAGGAGCATTAAAAGTGAAATATTGTATGCAAAGGGACATATTTTCTATGTAGTTAAAAATATGTTTCGAATTTTAAAAAGTTTGAATGTCTTTACGACTTTATATAGAGATTTACGAGATAATATAGAATGCAACAATGTTAGGGCTTGCTCTTAGATGAGTACTGTTTTCCTTGATATTATCATAAAAAACCAGTCCTACAGCAACAGGCCACTGCTGTTAGAACAGTTTATTAGGCAGGAATAAACCATCTGAAATAAAATAAACTTCTAAAGGCAATAGAAAAAAGAAAAGAAGCAGTCAGCAAATGACACAAGATGCTGCTTGCTATTCTGTTCCCTTCAGAGAATCTAGAGGGAAAATAGGAATGTCTAGATGTCTCAGGTAATTTTAACCAACAAACCATTGAAAATATTACCTCAACATTAACATCAAATATAGTTTCTCATCCTTAAAGAAGCCCTTAAAAATAGAATACAACTCTTATATTTTGCAATCACAGGAGCAGATATCATTTTTCCACTCACTCTAACATTGCTGTGATTCAGTTTGAGTTCAAAATAGCCATTAGAATCCCCAAATCCCAAACTTTTTTCATTTGTTATCACTCCATCACTTTTGTGATTAAGGTAGTTTGCTAAAATAGGCTGAAATGTTCTGAGTCTCACAATAGCAGGTAAATTGCAACCTTAATGTGCTGGTTGCAGAGGGGTAATGAGAGTACAAATTGTGACCAGTTTTGTAATCTTTCTGTACAGCTGTATCAGGAAATGAGCCAGTTTGGAGCAAAACTCTAGTCAGAGGCTCTTTGATGAAGCATGAAGGCAGCTTTAGAGTGTAGCTCAGTTTTGGAGATCATACTGACATTATTTTTTTTATTTCTTTAAAATAAAAGATGACTTCGCTCATTGAATTTAGAATATTTTAATTAAAATTAAGGCAGGCACTAAGGGGGCAAAAAATCCCCCCAAAGCCAGCTTTTCCAGTGAGAAGAGTAGTGAGCCATAAGAGCACTGTTTTAGTTTGCCAGTGCTTCAGCTTCTGCTCTTTGCCTGCCTGGTGTGTGATACAATGGGCCCTCGGGAGCAGACAGCGTGGGTGGGGTTCATTTCTCAAACCCAGACTTCTACATCTGCTCCAATCACTCTGGGCTCCTTTCTGTGGTGCAGCTCATCTTATCCTAATTTGCAGGTCTGAAATAAATGGCAAGGACTGTGCTCTAGAATTGCTTATTTGTCTCGCTGGATTTTCACAGCACCTGCAGTGAACAGCTCGTGCCGTTGGCAATCCAGGTGAGGTGAGAGAAACCCTGTCCTTTGTGTTGGTACACAGAGCATAATGCACACAGGGGACAGCTTCCAGTGCAGGGGGAGGCTGCACAGGTGCAGGGCTGTATAATAGATATTCTTCCTTTGAGATAGGTAGACATTGCTGTGGGCTGCATGTGTTTTACCCCTTGCATTTGCACAGTAAAATAAAATAAAATAAAATAAAACAACAACAAGAACAAGAACAACAACAACAACAACAAGAACAATAATTTATTGTGTTGCATAACATATTGTGTTGCAATTGTGTTGTTGTAAGCACCTTTGCTTAGAGGCCACAGTCCCTGTGGGTGTTACGTCATTGACTTTTAATCAGTAATGACAAATTTTAGCCTTTTTATTCTGAGGCAGAAGGGTTTACACAGCATTACCTGTCAAAGGACATCATCCTTCTGCTCTTTTTTTGTACTACTAGTTACGTTTCATGCCGTAATCCTTATCTTTATAGTAGAAACACCTCAGTTTTAATACATGTAAGGGACTGTGCAAGACTAGCTATCTCTTTTTAATACACCATTAAAAAATGGGCTCTTTTATGAGGCAGATTTATGGATCCACTGTGGAATCCATCACCTCTAGACTACATTTTCATTGAAAGAAGTATATGCCAGAGCAGAAATCCTGACATGAAACTGTACACTGTACACAGAGAAGACAAGACTATTAGAAGGAACTAATTACGTTTCAAAACTGAAAATATTTTAATAACTATTAAATATTTTAATAACTATTTTAATAACTTTTTCAGTGCTGTCCCTAAAAAATAAACCCACAAATTTCCTGTTCTCTATTTGGCTGTGCCTTACTCACCCTGCCCCCTCTGCTGGCTGGTAAGTGCAGGATCACTTTTCACAGGGCCTTGGTTCCCAGCTGGTAGCACCTGAAGACCGTGTTTTATGGATGAGAGCACTATGAAATACATGGAAATTCAGGAGCACCTTTCCTACACTATGCAAAATGCATTTTTTCTCCTACGCCGTGAATTTTCTAGGTAATTTTCTCAGTTAAAAGCTGGGCAGACCTTTTGTAACACAGGTAGCAAGCCACAGATGACGAGTCTACAAGTTTTTGAAGTATTCCTTTCTCCTTGAGAGTCTTCATGTTCTAAAATATGGGTGTATAAGCAGCTGGGTACTTCCCCTAGGGCCATCCTTAACAGAAAGGGGGGTGTTATTGCAGTCTAGGAATAGTTGCAGTAGATGTGTGCCATCCATAGAGTCCCTGGGGAAGAGGGGATCCCAAAGGAGAGAGGTTCACCGACTCGATAATTATTTCTCTCCACAGGAGAGAAAGGTTGCACAAAGCAACCTTATTTATTTATTTATTTACTTAGTTTTCATTAGGAAACTGTGATTCATATTTGTGTTTTGTTTGGGAAAATCAATTTAATCTAAAATCTGATAAAATACTCTCAGGGATTCTAGAGAATCCAGAGAAAGTAGCTATGTAGCTCGTTTTAACAATAGGTATTGAAAATAAATTGAAGAATCCAACTTTTGACCTTTTTTTTTTCTTTTCTTATAGCCTCATAAGGCGAATGATTCTACTGTACTGCAGTTGTAACTAGAAGCAATAAGTTACACAGACCAGGGATTAGAGAAAAGAGAGTGGAGGGAATTAGTCCATTCTTTGTGATTGTAACAATGGTCATTTTTATTTTCAAAGGATCTCTGGTTTTTCTGCGTTCTCCAGTGGTAACCCTGAGACCTGATAATTTGTTAGCAAAGAGTCCTTTTATAATGTAATCCTGTCTTTTTGACACCATGACACTCAGCAGGTTGATCCTTTTCTCATGGTTTCCTCAGTTGTAGGTTAATTTAACTGACATATTTAAATCACAAACTAGTATGAGTCTGAGTCTGAGTCTGAGTAATCAGAAATATATAATTTTTTAATACAGTTATTTGTAGCATATTTTTGTATTGCACTACGGACTTGTTTTATGTTCAATTTTGAAGAAAGGCTCCAAAGACAGAGATGTCTAGAAGGTCACCAGCTATCCTAAAAGTCATCTGCTATAATGTGCAGCAAATTACAGGCCAAATTCAGCCCTTTTTGGAACAAGAATAGGTCTCTGTGGCAAAATTGGTGGTAAGGTTTATACATGCACACAGCCTACAAATTTTAGTTCTGTGTCAGAGACAGCAAGCCTTGGATCAATATTTGGAAGATAGAAAACAGAAGCAACTTTCCTCTCTACCACACTACTTCTAATGAGGAATAATCCACTTGTTCCTGCTTTTTTGTGCTTAACTTCAATTATTAAGAAACTTAGCAGTGGGCTGAGCAAGCTACAGCAAGCTACCTTATTTGCCTGAGGGGGATACTGCAACTGTATAAGAGAGAGGGTGTTTGTGTGCTCACTGTGTGGACTGAAAAAATAAAACAAATAGTAGGTGGTATCCAGACCAGAGTGTGCTATAACAGTCATTCATGTAGTAGGTAAATGAAAAAAAGCAGTTACTTTATCTAGCCTTGCAATTTTAACTATTATTTTTTAGGAATTATTGTTTTAGGAAGAAAAGAGATGTACAGTGTTCTCAGTTACTTAAAATAAGAGAAACTTACTTTAAATTCATGGATGTCTTTTCAGTTTCTATGTGTATGAAGAGGTAAAAAAGTTTGGGCATATATAATTTCTCCCATCTGCATGCTTCACTTGAAATGTGAACAGAGCAAGGCACTCCCTCTGAGCATTTTGACTGCATTCAGCTGTGATTTTCAGAGCAATCATCTCCACAAATATTGAAGTTCCAATGCCAATTGGTGTTGCATAGTGTTTAAGGAAGGAGTCTTCTAAAATGGAAAGAGTGGATAGAAATGAACTCCTAATAAGGAAAACCTAATAAGGAAAAATTAAGAAAAAATAAAGGTTATTTCTCAGATGATACATCTTCTGGTACAGTAGTTTTCTATAGAAATTAGTGTCTAGTACCTGAAACACACAGATGGTTAACAGTGTGGCATTAAGGTGACTGATGCTATCTGTAATTCAAATCCCCTTCTGCAGAGGCAGGGGGGTTGGGTAAGAGAAAGAAATTCCTCTTAATGCAAAGCTTGGATAGCAGCATTATATGCAGTTATACAGGTCGCTGCCTTCTGCATTTTTATAGTAGCAAATCTCTATAAACCATGCTGTACTTGCTCTGCTGCTCAGAAATATACAGTAAATCCCCTAGAGACCAGACTGAATTTCTAGGACAGGTATGCCTATTGCAAAATGTGATTGGATTTTGAATATTCTCAGTATCTTCTAATGTGCTTTTATTAACACCGGGCCTTCTTGAACTTGTCTGTATATCCTAGATGTTAAATGAGGCATTGTATTTGCATAAACTAGTCCGTGCATTTCCCTGAATTACCTCAGCTGGAATCCTCATTATTCGGATAATGTAGCTTCCTGTCATGTTTGGGAGGGATTCTTGTCAAACAGAATAAATTCTGACACTCTGCTCATGTTTGGTCTTTCAGCAAAAGATAGGCCTTTTCGGTTAGAATGCTCTCTTTTTTTTTTCCTTCAAATACTTTTTTTTTTCAGCAGAACTGAGTGCAGTGGTACACAAGAGGGCTTGAGCTTTACAGCAAGTACCCAAGAAGAAGCAGCAAGTGGGACAGAAATGAGTAGTCTGGCCTGAGACTATGCTTTGAACCCAGGTTAAGTATGATGTATACCATCCTCTACTCACCTATTCCCCAGTCTCCATGGGAGAGAAAAAGATGGTTATCTGAGCCAGGAAGAAACAGCAGCATCTCCCTGATCCGAGTGGAAAACAACCACGCTGAAGGATGGAATGCCCATCTGAAAACAGTCATGTTGCCAACAATGTTAGCAAAAACAAAATCCCCAGTGTCTGTTTCCTTCCCAGGAAAACATGAGTAAATAATGAAAGTAACTTTGCCCATTCTGGTATTTTAGTGAAAGAGACCAGTGTGACAGTTGGACTTGGAGGGTGAGAACTGAAAGTTAACCAAGAATAGAAGAGAAAATGATCAGACTAAATTTTGCTTGACATAACCCCCCCAAGTGGGACGTTGTATGTTCACAGTCTAAAAGCACTTCTGAGCATAATTTAAAATAAATAAATAAATAAGGAACATGAACATAAAAGCTTATTAAAAAATTATATATATTCTATATATATTCCTAAAATGGTTGACATACTTCAAATGAAACACATTCTGTAAAAGTTCCACTCTCTCAATAGCATTGCCTTTTTGAAGGTAGAGGTCTCATTCATGAGACATCCTTGACCAGAAAGAATGGTATAAAAATTGCAGGTATAGTGGGCATAAGAAATGCTGAATAAATTTAGATGGATGCCTTGAAAGTGAAAAATATTATCATCTCAGGTAGAAATAGATTAGAAGGATATCTTGTGATTAAAATAAAAGAATTCTGACATCTGTAATGTGGCTTAAGGTTCATTACGCTAGCAGATGGTTTTCTTCAGGCATTAGTCTGTTAAAGGGTAGCACTCAAATTTCTAATGAGAGGTAAGATGAAGGTGTCTGCCTTTGAGTGAAGTAATGCCTCTGTGAAGGCTTGTCACAGTCTTACTCCAGGTTGACTTGACTTTATTTTAAAAATCTTCTTCATATGGGATTTGAAAAAATGGCCTTTGAAGCCTAAGGAAGCCCTCTTGGTTTTCCCCAAAGCTGATGGTTAGCATTCATAAGGAGGAGCTGACTTCATTGTTGGATTTGATGACCCTTGTGGGTCCCTTCCAGCTCAGAACGTTCTGTGAATCTGTGAACAGCAGAAGAAACTTCTTTGCTGTTCAGGATCCGGGTCTGTTGATGGGGGTGCAATAAGGAATGTGCCCAAATCTGCCCAGTAAACATGAAATTTTTGCCTGTGCTCTAAAGAAAGCTCTACTAATACAGCTCTACTACTAATGTGTCTTTGACACCATCTCTTTTCCAGGTGATGTTATCAGTGGCCTGATGAGGTAAAGGAGCTGGTGACTGTGCACCACTGCAGTCAGTTTGTGCAAATGTGGTCTCTGCTGCTAAATAGGGCAGTCAGAAAAAGATCCATGACCTCAAAGCCTATAGGCATGCATATATACAGTTGGACTAATTCAACACAGGTCCGTGGAAAAAGTTAAAAAGGGTGTAGATGATAGGGAAATCAGTGCAGAATGTGGACATATCTATAGGGGTTGCCCAATAACAAAATTACACCACAACTTAGAGTTATTTTTTATACTGTTTCTGTATATATTAATGAGCTTTTAGACCTGGATTATATTTATATATCAAGAGAAGTATGCAAGCACTGAAGAAAGTCCAACATTCATACCTTCACTATGATGCTTACAGTTGTTACTTATACAGGATCTCCCAGTGGTGCCAAATGCTCTACAATTATTGGCTCATTTTCTTCATGCTGCTTGAATCACCATTTTTAAAATTACAGCAAATAAAAAATACTTTTTCCAGATTATAGATTAATATATTTTTGTAGCACACCTATGATTTAATCCTTTTAAATTGGTAATTCTTTATATTTTAAAATATTTTTTCCTAATTTTTCAAATTTATTTTATTTATTTACCTTTTTTTTTCCATCATAGGACAATGTAATCTTTCTATTTTGGTACAGGTAGGAGACCTGCAGTATTTTATTCTTACAGTAGGTGGCAGATGTAGACTACATATTTCTTTGTAATTTTGCAAATAACTAAACTAGAGGATTATTCTATTTTCTAAAAATCTGTATTAATGTTTAGAAGCAACTGCAAGTTAAAAATGTTATTCCTTCATAATAAATTTTGTTTTAAGTACCACTGAACTCTCACAATGCCTTAAATATTAATAATAATAATTAAATCACAGGTTAGAAAGAGAATGTATTGGAATGAAATTATTTCTGCTGCATTAACCTCGAAGTCAAATTTGTTCATTTCTCATGTTTTCATTTTCCTGGAGTTAAGAGTGAGCAAAAATGTTTCTGTAAAAGAACAGTTGTTTTCATATATATAACAAGCACTATGCTGGATCTCATAATAATGTCTGGAGCTGTTTCTATTTCTTCTAGTGGCTTTATGCAGCAATACAGAGCCTCTTTTGATTAGAATAGATTTGCAGTTGTAGAATTTTAAAGGCCAAATTAAAGTATTACACAGGTATTTTCAGTGTCAGCTGCTGAAGGCATGGCAGACACTGTATGTGTCTCGTTGAGCCACAGATGACCTCAGAGAGTCTCATAATACTTAAATACTCTGAAAGACCAAGGAAAAATCAATCAGTCTGAAATGCAATATGAATTAGTGCTAATATAAATGATAGAAAAGAAGCATGGGCATAGGTTTTCAAAATCTGCTAAAGAACATTTTTTTCTAGTGGAATTATTAATGTTTGCTTGCTGCTCCAGCTTTTAATTTATTCCAGCTTTGTCAGACTCTTGCAGTGTGGGTTGTTCTATTATTTTTTATATGTGCTCTTACACTGTGCTTATCATCATAATACCTGAGTGTCTTATGGTAAGTGCATTGAATAATTAACATCCACTGCATATTTGTGCTGTCAGCTTCTCCCAAGGAGGCAAGTGTGTGTGAGAGAGGGTTTTTTTTCAGGCAATTAAAGCAATGCACAGGCGCACAGGGATACGTGTTAGAGAGGGCACGCTCTGAGAAATATGGCTTGTAATTAGAGCAATCTGATGATTCTTTAGTTCCTGTAGTAGAGCTTTTAGTTTTTTGTTTGCTGTATTTTCTGTACATTTGGGTGTTTTGCAAAAGGATGAAACACACCAATGCCTCTTGAGAGCATATTTATAGGGATTTTAGCTCGTGTGTGTGAATGTAGAAATTGTGAATGCCTATTTAATAGGTTTGCAATGAAATCAGTAGAATTACAATAGGAACTGGAAGGAACTCCTATAATGTTCTCTGTACAATTTATAACTCATTAATTGTTGGAGTCTTACTGTGCCAGTACTCTTTAAAGAATTATTTAAAGTTCTTCTGTAGGAAGTATATTATCTTGAGATGCATCCCATTTTCTCCCTTTTTTTTCTTCTTTCATTGTTCCCTCTATCCTTGCTAATCAGATGGTTGTACTGACAGTTAGCTAAAGGTGATACACATTTTCATGATTGCTGTTTCAGGGAATCAGGCTATTTACTGGAAGCTGTGTTCATGATAAATTCTTCTATAAGCAACAGCCTGACCAATTTCTATATCAATTGCCACTGAGAATGGAACAGAGGAGAGCCCTGCCATCGAGAATGAAATCTGTTTAAGTAGTGATGTTGGATCCTATCCAACCCTGTTCTGGATTTTACTCTAACTACATTAAAAATAAAGAGTAGATCAACTCTCCTTTGACAGATTCCACTCTACACCATACCCTCTTCTGACTGACATTGCAGATGATCCCTTTGATCTGATGCTTGATCACAGTGAATATTAGTTGAATGTGCTTGTATCCAATTACCAATGTTCTGCAATATCAAGTAGAGAGGAATAGCAAATTCTGTGATCATTTGTTTGCTTTATTCCCATTAGACTTCCAGTCAGAGTTTGGAATCTCAGTCTAATTTTGTTTCTTCAGCTAATGAACAAAGACGCAAAACTCTTGTTTGCCCCTCATAAGAAAAATAGTACAACTGAAACAGATTTTTTGTTTTCTGATTTTCTTACAGATAATTGTTTGTATTATCATACAATCTAAGAATCACAGCCCCAGTACTTCCGTTACATGTAGTTCTGTAAAAACAAAACAAAAATTCTCAGAGCCTACATCAGTATATACAACAAGGAACAAGAAGTGAATTTGTATAAAGAAAAATAAGAGCTCCATTTTGAATTAGGCAATCCTGGCTTCTTATTCAGCCACAGAATGGAAAAAAAACCCAAAACACCGATACCACACAGTGAAAAATATGTCTATAATAATGCTAAAAATTTTTTACTGGATGTTGGAGGGTAAACATTGCCATGAACAATAATTAACAAATCCTTTCTTATAAACCATTAAATGGCCTTAAGAAGAAATTAAAATAATAAATAATAATTGTTGTCTAGATTTCCATCTCAGCAAAATTTATGAAACTTTTAGGAAGCTAACCTTATATTTGTCACAAAAAAGGGTAGAAGAAACACCTTATTTCTTTTTGAATTATGAATTTCTAAGTTCTTAATTATGAATTATTAAAACCTCAAACATAATACAGTTGTTACTAAGCTAACAGAATGCAGTCCTCAGCCATTACTAATTTACAGTAATGATTAATCAAAATATGGGCCAAAAGCTGTAATGAAATAAAAAAAAAAAGTCTGGTGATTTTGGTTGCCTCACAGACATAAAATTTCTGACAGTCAACCAAATCAAATACAAATGCACTAATCTTGTCCCCAAAGAGAAAGAATTTGATCTAGTCCTTGCACCCTATTATTTTGTATTTAAATACATATTAATATTCTCATGCTTTATTCAAATTGTGAACCATTATTCAAACCTGCATTCTGCTGTTTTGCTTTGGATTACTGTTCAATGATTGCTCTTTATTTTCTTTTTTTTTTTTTTTGTTTGTCTATCTCCATTTATGCCCTATATTTACCTGTGCCTCAATTTGTATTGATGTCTTAAATTGTTACTGCCTGGACTAACTTGAGATTGTGAAAATAAATTGGAATTATGCAATTTATTTCAAATTAAACACAGATTCCTGTAGATCTAGTCCATCTGCTTTGATGCTTTGATTGGCAGAGTCAGGCTAATTAAATTCTGCTCACTGTTTTTAAATTCTTGAATGTATTTTGTTTATGGTCATCCTTCAAGCAAGAAGATAATTATCTGGTGAATTGGGGAACATCCTGAGCTATTATTCTGAATTTGTTCTTGGAAAGGGCTTCAGATGTTTACATAGGTTTTTGGCTTTGTTTTACTTTGTTTTGGAGTTTATTTTGTAAGGCATTTTATGCACTGCTGTTCTGCTAGGTAAGACAATTAGACTGAGTGGATGGCTACTGATTATAGTCAATTCACCAGACTGGGTTTGTGTCTAAATTGCAGCTAGAAATGATCCTTGATTTACATTAAAGGGCAGGGTAAGCCCAAATTGCTCAACTCCTTGCTTCATCTGCAGTTCACAGTGCACTGTCAGCTTGCTCTTACATGTGCAAATGTCAAATTAATTCAATAATACACATGACCTAAAAGGCACATGTAATCCAGGACCTCACCATGAGCCTAAATGATACTTACTGCTTGTGCACTTGCAGAAAGACATATTACTTTTTAAAATCATAATGAAAACCAAAATATGCTCATCCAGAAGTTGTTTAAAACAATGAAAGACAATTATATTAACAAAAATGAAAAATTACCATTGGCTTTATAGGTAACTCGTTCCAATGCTGTGGGAACAATTGGAAAGAAGTCAGGATAGGACATGGAAGAGTTTCAGAATTGCCAAGAGAAAGTTGCTATTCTGAAAATTGAGTAGTGGATGCAGAGACTGCAGCTTCTCACACTTTTCAGACTGTCATAGAAAATGTAAGGTAGTGCAAGGATGAGATGGGCATATTTTTTTCCTGTCCTGATGGAAGCTGTTCCAGTGACAAATAAAATGTGGGCAATGAAACACTGAGGTGGAATGCTAGAAAGGCATTAAAGGTCTTAAAGTCAGACCTTTCTTCTGGCAAAGATGAGACAGAGCTCCAGCCCTGGTATTGCTCTGGGAAAAATTTTTATATTTTGAGTTAAAGCGTTAGTGGTGGGAAAGGAAACAGGAATTCAAAATTTGGGCTAGAAAGGGGCTATGTCTCTTTTGTCACCAGTTGCCATTGACTGGCCTGATTTTCTGATTTTTTTCACTGTCTTCAGAAATCGGGTCTTGATTATCAAAATCACACTTAAGATTCACAGAGGATTTCTGTATATAAAATTTTTATTATAAATACCTGTTTATTTAAAACTAGGCATACTAAAGCTTTAGTTCATTAAATTATGTTTACTAAGAGCCAAATTTGACCAACTTAAGTAAGAGAAATAATAAGAACTCTAATAATAAGTAATACATGAGAAAATTCAGAGAAGGGAAAGAAAGGAAGGTAATTTTTTTTTAATCCTGCTCTTAGCTGATGCCTTGACACCAAATTCATCATCACTAACATAGACTCATAGAATCATGTACCATAGAGTGGTTTGGGTTGGAAGGGACCTTAAAGATAATCTAATTCCGAACATCCTGCTGTGGGCAGGGACACCTTCCACTAGACTGGGTTGCCAGAGCTCCATTCAACCTGGCTTTAAACCCTTTCAAGGCTGGGACATTACAACCTGTCAGAAGCATCACTCTCTCCAGGAACTGAAAGTCTTTCTGGGCTTTTGGCAGATATATAAAGCTAGTATTTCCATATAGTTATTCTAAATTATGGGCTTTATTCAAGAAAGAAGGAACATTTAAGTGAAATCCCAGTATAGGAGATAAGCTGCCTCCACTTGCTTTTGGCATGAGATGAAATTGGTTGTAAAATCCAAGTCAGAAGAGATACATGTAGATGTCTGCAGAGTATTCCTCAGTTTGGAATTCTGTAATTCTGTATTTTATAAGGGTCTTTAGTTGACAGCTTATTTCCCTCAGTTGCCATGTAAATTATGATATTAGTGTTAAGGAGACCCTTAAACTCTTGATATTTAATTTTAAGCAGCTGTTGAAGACTTTAGCACACATAAAGCTTCTTAGGCATCAAGTCCAACTCCTTGAAATTTAAAAGAAGGTTTATTTTAGTTTTCAGCAAAAATATTTATAGAGCTTCTATTGGAGTGGCATCAAGAGATACCATTTGGCTTACTATTACAATTAGTTGCTATTAATATTACTACTATTTGTTTTAACTATCCTTGTTAGAATTTTAATCATAAATTATGTTTTGTAATGCTTTACTGAGTTCTTACATGTCTAGAGATTCCACTGGCACCAATTATTTGCTGTTATTATTGTTATCAATGATTATGATCATGATATGTTGAAAAATACTTCAAGAACATTTGGAGTCCTCAGCTGAACTCACAAGCTCATTTTGCCAGGCTTTACAAAAACACACAGCAACAGAATATGCCTCTCTTTCAGTATAAACAGATGTAAAACATAAGAAGCTGTTGGTGTGATTGATTAGGAGAGGAATACTTTTAGGTAGTACAAGATTAATTCTTATTTTAGTTGAACAATGCCATGATTTCAAAAATGCAAATCACTCTGGCTTTAGTAGAGCTTTAGTTCTGTCTTTTTGGTGTTGTTCCAGTATATAGAGGATAATTGTTAATGTGTTTTCCAATTTACTCACATTAAAATGCATTAATTCAGTAATTAGACCTTAGTTTGACTAGCTATAAAAATCCATTGGTACAATATCTAACAGTTTTCAGCAGTTAAACCATCAATCAGATGATAGGAAAAACCCCAAGAAACATTGTCAAAAAACCCCACCTTGAAATGCTCTTATCATATACTCAAGTGACACAATATGAATTCATTTGAACTGAGTGAGCCTGTGGAGGATTTAACTCAGCGTGGGTATTTGGCAAGTTAGGGACTGTTGTCAGACTTTTTGTGATCTCAAAGAACATGGAAAAAATGATTTCACCTTGAATACTAATATCTTGATGGTAACATATTCAGAAGCACAGCATGAAACAGTGGAAATTTAGGATTTTAGATATAAGTCATGCTTAATGAAAGCAAGATCCCTCATCACAGATGGATCATAGAAGACAAGTTGTCTTTCTGACTCCTTATAATAGAAGAGAAGAAATGGAACCGTATCCTGCAAAACATAAATCAAGAAGTATTTCCTTTCTCAGTTCCATAGTAAGTCCTCTCAGAAGGTTTGAAGTACCTTCAAGTTTGATCCATTTATTTGCTTCTTTTGCAACGTATGTCTCTGTTTTTTTCCCTTTCATTTCTACCATGGCCCTGAAAACCAACAATTGTAGGTTTTAGTGATTATTTTTACATCAGGTTAGAAATAGTCTATTATTCTCGAGACTGAATTAAATTTTTCTGTACTCTGGTAAAATATGGGTTGCTTTAATTTCACTTCCTTATTCATCATGGTCTGGGAAAGTTGCAGGATGAGAGACACCTCATGTTTCAAAATCAAAAGGCTGCAGTCTGTATCAGATGGGTAAGACTTGTACAGTGGTCTCCTGCAGGATACATGTCTCAACTCAGCACTGAAAATGTTTCATTTGCATTCACCATATTGATTGCAACAGAAAAGACAACAGATAATAAATGTGATAATGTCAGTGCTGCTCAAATGGGAACTTGTTTTTAGCCTGCATGAAAGCTCAGTTGGAGCTTCTGTGATAGGGCTAGTCTCTCAAAACATTTGTCTCATAAGCATTTTCAGAAAATCTGCATGAAGTGATATAGAAAACCAAAGGAAGTCACAGCTTTATGTTCATGACAGTGAGACAGCACTGTAATTTGAAAATGCTTCCAATAAAATAGGAATGAATGTACTTTCCTTGATCTGACATCTTCAAAATATTTTTGGCTACTGTTCTTTACAGATATGCTGTGGCATGCCACATGAATTTTTAGCGTGTATTACAGTAGCAACAACTTTACATTTCCTGCAGGTTTGCAGCATTCAGGTAGGTATAATGGCTTTCCCTATTCCTTGCTGTCTTTTATTACCTTATCTGGCAGTTAAAAAGGACATCTGGTGTCTGCACATATAGAAGGCTTCAAACCTCAGATTCATACAGGAAATCTTGAAGGATATTGGACAAAATGTTTTTCTTTAATGGATGATAACCCTTGTCTCTAAGATTGTTAACAGCAGGAAACTTAGGTGTTTCTGTTGTAACAATTCATAGTGACAACTAAACCCACAGACAAATGGGTTTGGCTTCCTCTGTCCTCTGTTAAATGTCTGAAAGTCAGATGCTGAAATATGATCTAGTCAGCCTAGACTCCCTTGTCAGCCAAGTAAGAAAGCAATGCACCTCTTAGGTGATTCATTCCTAGTGTTTAAGATAGGTCCCTTGAATTCTCTAAGAGTGTGTCTTTCTCTGAGTAAAGGAGCCTCTGGCTTCAGATATGAATGCAACCTTTTCAAGTCTGAAGTTAATTATGCTTAAACCTGTCCTTGAGTGCTTCAAGATTTTGATACCTAAAGACAACAAAAGCTTCAGATGGTACAAGGGATCATGTGAACAGTCCTTGCCCAAATCATGTCAAATATACAGCACAGTTTAAACAGCTGAAAAAAATTTCTTTTTTTTTTTTTTTTTTTTTTTTCCTTCGGAATGAGGTAAGAAACTCTCACAGAGAGACCTCACTAATGCTTTTTTATAGCTGGCAACTGCAATTGGGTGTCTGCAAGAGGCAGTCATTCAAGTGCTTTTTATCTAGGGGGGATGTCAAAACAATATTTTGGGGTAGGTGTGTGTGTGTGCCTGTGCATCCCTATGTATAACACACTTGAAATTTAAGAGAACAGTATTATACAAAACAAGAACAGTATAAATTACTCAAGTTATCACGACAGTACTAGCTCAAGGAGGATATTTAAATCTTCTCTGTTGAAACACCCCAAAATGACTCTGCTCAAGGTTAAAGGGCATTACTACTTTCTCTTTTTCCTTCCTTTTCATTCTCAGCCTGTGCTGCCACAGGCCTGTTTCTGTGAACTTTGGGCACTCAACAACACTGAGTTCTACAGAACAGGTGCATGGAAATATGGGCACTCAGCAGTGCTGTAACTGAAATCGTTTTTTCAGCACTAAACACCTGTCTTTCAATTTCATAATGCAAAGGAGGGTCAAAGCAAACTGTTATAGAATAAAGTCTCACAAATCACCTCATGCATGAAACCACAGGAGAAAAGGGGTAGCAAGACCAACCAGCTCCCTGTATGTCATGCTCAGCCCATGTCACAGCACACCCAGCTCCGTGGCTGTGGGGTAGCCAGGGGAATCCCAGCTGTGGCCTGTGCTCCCTGTGCCACTGTGCACTTCCTCTTGTGGTGTGTCACTGTGCTGGCACTGGTGCTAACATGTGTCATCTGCACTTAGCCCCAGAGAAAAAGGAACCTGAACAAGTTTTCACAGGGGACTTGCAGCATTTAATGGGGATGGATCCCATTACACCCAAGGTAAGAGGGATGACTGAGATAAAAAACTTGTTAGCTGGCAGCAGCTTTTTTGACCCCTACACCTGGTGCCAACAGATTGATTTGAGCGCAGCTTTATCCTGGACAAATCTGTGGAAGATGCATTACCTGCAAAAAAAGGTAAAGAGAAGATTTGCAAGTTTAAAGGGTCAGGGGAAGCACAGATCTCCCCGCTGGAATGTGAAGGAACTGATCTAGGGCCAGTTCTTGAGAGAGTGGTAAAATTCACTGTAGATTAGATGATGATAAAATTAATAAGTATATGAATAGAGAGAAGTTCTGAATTCAGAAAATAAAACTGTGTTTTCAAAATTTCAGCCCAGTGTCTAAACCATCAGATTTATTTTTCCTTTCCAATTAAACATCTGAAAGCATATTTTATTGATACCTACCAAAAAATTTGACAACTTTTCCATACTTTTCCACTATAAAGAAGCTGTGAACACAATTGATATTTCATGCTTATTTTCTCAAGATGTTTTATCCTCAAATATATGGCTGGGATTTATGGTAAAGTAAGATATTAAATAACACAGGATCAAAGTCTTCAGTATTCGCTCTGCATCAGGGGAGAATGCTATGCTGACGTAAAAAGTAAACTTCATTTTTATACATCTGTCTGTCTTATTGCTCTGCTTATAAGACAGATTGTTGAAATGGAAATAACACGAATTCTAATGTTCAAAAACCAAACTAAAGAAAAGGCAGATTTTTTTCTTTTATTTTTATCAAGACCTAATAGCCTCCAAAAAGATATTATGGGGCTTTTTTGTAAGTGTTTTATGGATTTCTCCCTTTTTTTTTTCCCCTCTAGTTTGGGTTTTATAAACTCTGAGCTGAGGACATTTGAAAATCTTCAGTTCTGTTTATATGTTTGTTCTTAAATCACTGTAAAAACCCTTGGCTTTAGATGTCACAATAATGAATAAATTAATTATGGATTGCTATAAAGTATGAGTGCTCTTACAACTGTTTAGAATATGATAAGAATCTTTGTTCACCTTTTCAAACAGAAAATACAGCATGTATTATAACTTCAATAGCAAGTGAGTATGTTTAATGTTGAGCCTCCTTGAGATTACTGCAGTGTTATCTTTTCTTGACATTAAGCATCATTTAAAGTCCAAAAATAGTTTTCTTCAGAAGTAATATGTTAGTATTTATGTTACCATTAGTATGTTCAAATGAAGAGTATTTAGATTTATTATCAGTAAATTAAAATACTGCTAAATTCACATTAATATTAGTCTTAGAACCTTATATATTTAAAATATTCTGTAACATAATTATATAAAGTAAATTAAGTTTTAATATGTCAGATAGTTTTATCATCTTACGGGCAGCCCTCCAAAGTTAATAATGTCAGGAAATATGAAGTGTTTTTGGCTAAAAGATTAGACTTTTTATTTGGGAAAGGGCTTTAATTTTCATTTCAAAAGTAGATTTCATGCCCCATGAAATTTAAATGATGACATTTAGAAAAAGTTCACTTTATTATAATATAGTGAAAAATTATAGTGTATATGCTGCTTGCTCAATCCATCAAGACTGCCTCTGGAAAGACTAGGAATCTTTTTACAGGTAAAAAAAAAGTGAATTTCACTAAATAATCAGTTTCACCAATTGTTCATCCTCAGGAGGCATATAGCTGGGCAGAACTATTTGCTTCCTTAATTGTATTGACTGGAGCTTGGAAACAAAGTTTCAAAACGTATTCAAAACTTTTTATTTAAAGACACTTATTTACTGAAAAGGTTTAACTTCCACAGAGAAATTCCAAGAATGCCTGACAAAAAATAAACAGACAATGCTGGAACTCTCTATTAGACTTGACTAAGCAATGCTGTGATCCCACATCACCTTTTCAAGAAGTGGGAGTTGTCTTATGGAAGAAAGATTTGTACATATGCTTCTTCATAAGAAAGTTAATGGAGAAGAGTCACATCTTTGAAAACTTGCAAATGAAGCCTTCTAGACCCGTGCTGAGAATTTCTATGGGCATGTCTTGGTGTTTATAATTTCATAAGAGAGAGAGGTGAACATTAAAAAGACTGAAGCAAAAGTAAGTGTTTTAGTTAGGTGCACTGCCATAGGCCATCTCTGCAGGAGTGGAGAGCTGCCCCCAGCAAAATTATGGCCTGTGCTCTGTGCAGACAGACCAGCAGAGACTAGATGCAGGAAATCAGCTCAGTGGCTGTGCTCATTTTGTCTGGGGAGTAAATTTCCTTCACGGTAACTAGTATAGAGTTGTCTTTTGGGTTTGTGCTGAAAATGGTGTTGAAAACACAGGGATGGATTTGCTGCTGCTGAGCAGTACTTACACAGTGTCAAGGACTTTTCTCTTTCTCTTACATCCCACTAAGGAGTTGGGAGGGACTCAGCTGGGACATGAAACTGCATCTGACTGAAGGGATCTCCCAAACTTTATGGCATCACGTTCAGTATATAAAGCCTGGGGAAGAAGGAAGGAGGGAACATTCAGAGTGGTGACATTTGTCTTCTCAAATAACCGTCACACATGATGGAGCCCAGCTCTCCTGGAGATGGCTGAACACCTGCCTGCCATGGGAAATGGTGAATGAATTTCCTGTTTTGCTTTGCTTGCATGCATGAGTTTTTCTTTCCCTATTAAACTCTCTTTATCTCAGCCCATGAGCTTTTTCCCTTTTACTCTTCCGATTCTCTCCCATTCCTGTTGGTAGGGGTGTGAGGGAGTGGCTCTGTGGTGCTTAGCTGCCAGCTGGGGTTAAACCACAACAGCAGGCTATCTTCAAATACCATTGTAAAAAGAAGGTTTGTTGTAAGGAGGAAGCAGGCCGATTTGCTGCCCTTCAAGTGCCCTGGCTGTTCTTCAAAAAGAGGTGGGTAGTAAAAAGCAGCCATCCCTTACACTCCCCGGTTGCCCTGTTAACAATACATTTTTGTTAAGCATGTAGTAGCAATGCAGCTGTGACCTGTGATTCATTAGTTTTGTAGTTGGATAGATATATATGAATCCTACTGCTTCAGTTAGTATCAGGCAGAAAGTGACCATTAATTTCATCAATCAACGGCTGAGCCTCATGGACTGGTTACAATTAGTGTTAACTTAATGGTGTATAACAGCACGGATAAGCCCTGGCAGATGTTGTGATTCTCACTGGGCTTTGCTTTTT
>VWZP01009370.1:3167094-3306829 GCA_013396995.1 Dicaeum eximium
TTAGAGAAACTGCTTATGCCCCAAAGAACTTTTTGATATAAATGAGGAAAAAAAAAAAGGGGGAAACAATAGATATCTTCATATTAAAGTGAAATTTCAAGGCCCAGATCCAGTAAAGAGCATATTCAGCAGCACCCTTCCCAAATGTTTGGTAGCAGGGTTATAAAAAGAGATTTCTATGGAACCATAGAATGGCCTGGGTTGGAAGGAACCTTAAAGACCATCTAGTTCCAGCTTCCCTGCCATGGGCAGGGACACCTCCCACCTGATCAGGTTGATCAGATTTCCATCCAACATCGCCTTCAACACTTCCAAGAATGGGGTATTTACAACTCCTCTGGAAAATCTCTCCCAGTGCCTCACAACAAGGAATTTTTTCCTAACAGTCAATCTAAACCTAGATGAGAGAAGAAAACAGGTGACAATGAGGGAAAAGTCATGATTTGACTGAATAAAATATACAAACAGGAATGTAGTGGATGGTCTGGGTGTAGAAACTGCAGATCAAATGGGTAGAATTTGCTATGTTGTTTGTCTTGCTAGATTAGGAAGAAGCTTTAGCATTATTTAAGAATTTAAAATTTATTTATTCTCTGTATATCATCCTGTAATTTTGAGAGAATCAGTTCAATGGAACATGGTTAATTACCAAGCTCCCAGAGAAGGAAGGAATGTCCTGGCAACATTTTGCAGTTTTCCTCAGTTTGTGAAGACAGTTATTTTATCAAGTGTAAGAAATAAATCAGGGGTCTGAAAAAAGGGAGAACATTTACAGACATAAAACTTTAGCCTAGGAATAAGATAATAGAAAACTAAAGTGACTTTTGATTCCTGTATATGGAGAAGCAGAAAAGTTGCCAGTCTAATGTATGAAGTAGGGGGTAAATTGCAAGACTTTACTGGTAGATATAAATCATATCTGTGTATTGATTACTTGTTTCACCTCAGGTGTCAACATTTAAGGACCCAAATTGTCCATGCAATTAACAATTAAACAAGGTTGCTGAAGAAGAATGCACTCTTACACACTTGTCTGGACACAATGATCCCCATAGGTTATGACATTCAGTAATCTAGTGTGCTTAAAAAGTTTTATTAAGAATAATCCTGATTAATATTGATTAATTGATGACAAGATAAGATTTAGAAGTGCTACAACTCTGCCAATCTCTTCAGTTAATTCAAAAGGAAGTCTAGCTTTCTATCCTCTGGATTTAATTTTCTTATACTGGATCATTCTCAAGTTATAGAACAAATGTTTTGAGAGGATCTATTTCTCTGGATATGAAATGCCATAATGTTGTAGGCACACAGTTTGTGGTAATTGGGAGTGGGGCTGTGGCTGAGCCTCATCCCTGATGGGCTGCAGCTGTGTGGGACAGTGACTGGTACTGAAAGTGATGGGACATGGAGTGCTGAGGGGCACTGAGCAACCACAGAAGGGTGGAGAGGACACACAGGTAGAATGCATGTGAGATCAAGGGTTTAAAAGGTTGTACTGAGCAACAATAACAAGGACATGACTGAAACATTCTTCAATTTTAGATGTGGTGTCGCCATCCCTCTACTATACCATTATATATATATATATATATATATGATATAGTGGCTACTACAGGAACTGCCCTCCATAGGTGATTTCCACACTTCAATGGAACCAGAGCAGAAGCAGGGAGAACTGTGCAATGCAGGTGATCCAGCTTTCCAGGGGTCTGTCCATCACTGTTTCTCATTGTCTCTGGGAACTGAGTTAACGTGGTGAACACCTTTTTTGTGTAAAGCGCTTTTCTTTTGTATACGTTCATTGTCAATATTGTTGCTCTATGCATTATTCCATTGTATTTCAGTAAATGGTTATTTCAACCCATAGTCTCTGCCTCTGTCCCTCTCTCACCAGAGGGGGTGGGCAGAAGGGGGATGGCTTGCTTGAAGTTTAATTCCTAGCTGCTGTTAAAGCACTCCAATACTTTATGTACAGAGGCAAAGAGATTAAATCTCTCTCCATTAGCATTATTACCGATACCCTTATTCATCTCTTTGAGTATTTATTTACTTGCTCCTGAAAAATGCATTTTCTTTCTGTTAAGAATCAACATTTTAGTTGTACATTGTTTCCATGGTATGACCTAAAATTTTAACAGATTTTTTTTTATCATCCTAAAAGTTTCTCCCTGTGGACTTACTATGGCCTTCTCATCTACTACAGAATAATCTAGCTAAAGCATAGAGTGCAAGAGGAATTTCAAGTCTCTCAGCTTGTTTTCTTTACAATAAGAATTTTACCAAGTATTCTGTGTATTTGTACAGAACAACACAGATAGTTTTTACCTGTGTGCTCTACACACTCATTTTTTATAAAAAGAGGACAAAGAGATGCATCACAACAGCTACAACAAATCTGGCCTGTATCCCACAGATATTCTTTACTGAGTTGTCTGTTTAAGAAAGCTGCTTTGCAGCCAAAGAAAATGTAATTATTTTTTTAGCAATATGTGTTTTCTCTCTCATTTTGTGTTTTCACACTTGATAGAAAACAATCACTGTTCTTATCAGTTTGGGAAATGAGTTCTTTTTAAGCACAAATTAATACAATGTTGATAAAAGCCATTGTTATATATATATGTCTGTAGTGAACAAAAGTAATTTTGTTTCCCTAGACTTTTTAAAGCTGCAGCATTATTGGCTGTCTAAGTCTCATTGACTTTCCTCATGTAAGCATATGGAGCTTTTTGTAAGTAATGAAATGCTAGGGTTCAGTTTGGTGCATCTTTCATTAAATCTGCAGTGATGAAATCTGTTTAATAATGTGTATGACATTGTTTCCCCTCCCCCAACTTTCATCTGGGATGGAGATGTAATTGAATTGCTTTTCTTTCATATTTTATATGGACAGGTAGTAAAATCCATGATATTTTTAAGACATTGTGAAATTCAACTTTCTTGTCAAGTTAGAACCTTGCTGTTATATATATGTATATTTGTTGTGGGGAAATAAAACAGATAGAAAAAATATCTGTTCAAATATTGGATTAGTAGCCAGAACTAAACAGAGTAGAACAAAAAGAGAAGGAAAGTAATTGTCAAAAAAACACAGACTCAGTCCTCAATCCCAAAAATACTTGATCTTATGAATACTTTTATAGAAAAGAATAATCTATCTGAAAATGATGGGATGATTGTTGTAAACAAAATTGAAGCTTTGCTTACAATGAAATGAATAAATGTGGCTACAGATTCAGTTATAACTCATGAAAAAGAAATCTCTAAGCTTTTATTGTTTTAAAAATGGGTAATAATTAATCTTTTTTTTTGTTATTGAGCGCTTGGAATATAAAACAGCATTATGTTAAAACATTCAAGTTGAATTTATAAAGCAAGATTCTGAGTCTTGGTCAATACTTTAGAACATTAATCATATGATATAGATAACTGAAAAGAATGGAGGCAACTGTCCCTTGCACTGCATGGAGAAATATATATTAGTTCAGAGAAGATGTTTTGTTGGGTAAAATAATTGAGCTTGGATTGTAGCTATGCCAGTTACACTGATGAATTGCAGATAAAATTTAAATAGCCTTTTTCCATAAATAAATAAATGAATACATAAATAAAACTGTCTCTTTAAGTATTAATCAGGTCAACTTATTAAGCCTGACACTGTCTTTACAGTGTAGCACACATTATTTCTTCAGGTAAGGGTGCTATGTTTGAAGATTACTTTAGTGCTGTCCAGTGTCAGAACTTCTGTGTCCATTTTAAAATCTAGATAAAGCTCATAAAAGAAAGCCTGTTTGTACACTTTCTCTCCTTCTATCAGATAAGACAGAGTTTTATATTTCAGCTGCACATTGCCACGTGAATTTTTCAAAGCCACTAATTCTGTACCACAGCATAACTTACTACCCAGCTCTGATGGGTGTAGTGTATGGATCCAGTTCTTCAGCTTCTTCTAGTTTGAATCAACTTGTTCCAGTATCTTCAAATATAAATCCTCTTGTCTCCTTTTCTGCTAGTTACAGATTCATTGATGTGATACAGGTCTGAGAATAATGGACTTGTAAACTGTTGTACATTGAAATGAAGGAAAAGCACAGGGTTTATTCCTAGGAAAAACAGCTGTTGTGGAACTATGATTTTAAGAGGAGAGAACAGCACTGTGATACAGCACAGTTGAACCATTAAAGAGGTTGTTTACAAGTGTCCTTCAGTTACATGAAATATTATGAGGCAAATGGTTTGCCCTCAACAGCGTATGTGTGAGTTACTAGATAAAGAATAGTCAGGGACTGGAGCTATGACTGCCTTCACTGCTTAAATGTCAGCTTGCTCCCTGGATTTGGGCTGGGCTGGCTCTCTCCAAAATAACAGCTGCCTACAGGGATCTAAATCTAAGCAATATGGGTACAAATCAGAGGATGTCACTTTGCTTAGGATCATCCCTTGCTCTTTTACTCCTTATCACTGTAGATAGTCAGTGTGTCCTCACATGCGTGAAATGCCCCCTATAAATCTGATGATGCTGGAGACATTTCCAGTTGAAAACTTGTATGACTTTCTTGCCAAGCATTGACAGGATGATAAAGGACAGTCCAGTAGGCATTAGTAAGTGGAGGACATAAGCATGGACATACCCAAGTCTGTCTTCATCTAATGGTGTTGGGTGTAAGGGGAGAGGGTAAGTAATCAGTCACCCTCCCTCTTCCTTATTTTGCGTGTTTCAAGCCCGAGATCAAATTAATCAGGAAATTGATATAATCTAGGGACCAATAGTCTGTATCCACTCTAAAATATCACATCCCACTTACCCACAAAATGGCAACTATTTTTTTAAAGGAGACTCCTAGAAATGTGATTTATCTGAAGGCAGGAGCATGCATTTTGTATGTCTTTATAGATCATAATATTATTTTGTAGCTTTGTAGTAGTCAGCATAGATGTTTGTTCAAAAATGAGTCTAAATACTTTGAAGCATTTCATAATTCAGAAGTCTTCTCTGTAACTTTATGGTGGTGGTACATAATAGCCCTGATTAAGGTTTAGAGTAATTTTAACATTTTTCAGAATTTTGCCATGACTAGAGTAGGCCAACCTCACATTTTTTTCCTATACAGGCTTTGCTTTTAACCACCTGAATAGTTATTATAACAGCCTGAGTTCTTTATTACCCTCCCTGTTTCCTGCTGTTACTTTGCCTTTCCAGTAAACTCTCTTCAGAGATAAATACAAACACGAATAGCACTTATAATTCAGTCTGTTCTAAAAGAAAAATAACATTTCATCAATTTCTCTGTATTTGTATCTACTCATGACATTTATGTACTCTGCTGTTGTTCACTTTTCTCTTGTGTGCTTTATTACTCCTCTGACATGCAGGTTTTGGAGATTTCTTCTATCTCTTGTGTGATGGAAGGCCACTTAGTATGCATTCCCTTTCCTTGTCCTTGTTTTTTTTTTCTTTAATCCTGCTCTTTTTTTTCCACATATAAGCCACTTATCTGAAAAGACCGAATGTATTTTTCCTGAACATAATACATCTTTCTTGTACTCTGAAGAAACACTGAAATGATGCAATCTGATTAAAAAAGGAAAGAAAGAAAACCAGTCTGTGTGTAGTAGAAAAAGCATCATTAGTCTTAAAAAAACAAAATCACAAATCTATGTTTTTAACCTGAAGCAATTTTATTGGAATCAAAAAGTCCCATTACTAAACATTTAAAGTTCTGCAGCTTTTTATTGTTTTATTTTACCGACATTGTAGGAATGACACAGAAATTATCAGCATTTACACATTTCCCAGGTTATGTTTTGCTAATAATGAATTTAAATTATTTCTAATTTCCAGTTTAGGCAAAATTTTATGAGAAAGAGCAGGAACCAGCTGGAGGAACAGCCTCTCTTATAAATGTTCCAAAAAGCACACTAGTCATATTATATTAAAGTTTTGAACTCTTGTCCTTTTCCACACTAACATTAGTTTAAATGTCTTTTGCTGCAGTTTTCTTAGAATGTACCACAGTTGAACAGCACATTTTGGAAGCTTTCTGGGACATCCCACTGGTATTGACTGGACTGGATGGATAAGAGTTCAAATTCTCATAAAGCTTAAAAATAGATTTTGGAAGAATCCAGTCACTTTAAGAAAGCATTTCAATACAGAGGCCACTTGTAATAGGCAGTATGTGTGCTCACCAGAAAATTCTACTAAATCTAAACCTCGGAGATCAATGGAGCAAAACACTGGCAGATTAGGAGCAGCAAGAAACAACAAAAGGGTACTCCTCCTAGATAAAGGGGAATTTTTCACACTCTTGTTACTAAGTAGCAGAGCAGTTTTGAAATTCAGAAATTCAGTGCTTTTTTTGAGAGGGAGGGAGGAGTTTATTTGTGCAGTGTTAAGAAGTCCCTTCTGTCAATAGATAGGAAAGACTGACAGAAGAAATGGGACCAGATTAGGATTCAACATCTTCATGGGTAGTCTAGGATGGTGAAGAATGTGAGGTGTAGGGATGTTTCAAAAGAGAGTATGTATAGCTTCTGTGAGAAAAACACAGCTTGTGTCAGTACTTATTCAATGGAAGTCACCTTTTTGACTCTTGGGACACCTGATATACTTCTAAGCACTTAGCTATTGGTAAAGATAGTAGGAGAGCTGGAAAGTGTAATAGTTTCATCTTCTTTGAAGCAGAAATAGCAGAAAAGGTGGAAGGCCAAATAGAATTAGATGATCTTCAAGTTTGGAGAAAACCTCCAGGATCACCAAGTCAAAGCTTTGTTCAAACACCCTCATATCAACTAAACCATAGCACTAAATACCAAGTCTGGTCATTTCATGGAAATTTTCTGGGGATGGCAACTCCACCAACTCCCAGGCAGCCTGTTCCAGTGCCTAACCACACTTTCAGTGAAAAACCTGAACTTGCCCTGGTGCAGCTTGAGGCTATTTCCTCTTTTGTCCTGTCATTTATTGCCTGGGAGAAGAGCTCAACTCCCACCTTGCTCCAGCCTCTGTTCAGATAGCTGCAGAGAGTGAAAAAATTTCCCCACACCTGCCTTTTCTCAAGGCTAAACAACACCAGATGCCTGGCTGCTCCTCAGATGCCTTTCTCTCCAGACCCTAAAACAGCTTGTTCCAAAATGATAAAAGTCTGATTTAATACAAGTGCTCTCAAGCAGTAGAACAGATGACCTGCTTATGCAGTACCAGTTGGCCTCGTTGTCTATTCCTCTGGTTAAACTAAGCAATTCCTGTCCTTTGGCAAAGCAGCTTGACTGATTGTAATTAATTGTTGCTGTAAGCTAGTGCTTTAAATACCAGCAGTAGTTGTGCTTAATGAAGTAAGTGAAAATGAAAATGAAATGGATAGTTCCTTGTCAGAAGAGGAATAAAATACAAAGAACCTACAGTCTATAGGAACTGTATATACATATATATAAAACAACTGTTATAACTTCTTAAAGACTTTAAGATAAATGTAAAGAATAAATCAAAAGAAGCTTCTCCCTTATGTTAAAAAAAAGCTGAGATAAAGCAGAGAGATGTTAGAGGAAGGCATTCTAAGAAGTTTAAAGCAATAAGTTAATAATGAGAAGTCTTCTGGGAATGCTAAATGAAAAGGAAAAAATGTTGCATACTATTTTAAGCTAGGCTGATGCACAGACAATTTTTTAAATTTCAAGGACAGTTACTTCAGAAGGAAAGCATTTGGTGATAGATAAAGACCTGATTAGTGATAAAAAATGCTTTTAGAATCCCCAGAAACTATACATTAAGATTCAAAATAACTTGTAAGGGGGTAAAAAGCTAATAATGATACTGTGTATGAACAGACCAGTTTTCCAAAATACTTAATAGGACAACTAAAATCAAAGGTAGTTTCTACTATGTTTGTCACCTTAGCATGTCATGAATCGATGTCTGTTAGAACTGTATTTGAAGAGCTTAGTTTGAATTTGTTGTGCCAACAGCTTTGGAAACTCAGGTGATATATTGTCTTTTCAAACATTTCACATTAGAACCTGGAAAAATATATATTTGGATCTGGTTTGTAGTAGAGGACACATCCAGTTAATTCCCACAGTAACCCTAAATCCAGATGGAACTTAAAGTCTCCCTGAAAAACTTTTACACCTTACTTTTGTTTCACTGCTGCAAGGATTTCTATGGCTAAATTTACTACAACTGTAGAGGGTAGGATTGAGTCTGTGATCCAGACCAAACTTATCCCACACTGAGCATACAAAAAAGAGTGCAAAGATGAGGGTACTATCAAGGGAGAGAAGGGAAGAGAATATTTTAAACCTGTGGGACCTATTTTTATTGAAACAACTATGGACTTACACACTGTGAGAAAAGGCCAGCACACTGATGCTGCAGTAGCCTCTGAGTCCAACCTGTCCTTCTGGCTATGTCTGGTGAATAGTAGTGAGTCTCTGGCTTAGCTTGAAAACTTTATCAGGTCATAAAGAATTGTATTCACTTTGGCATAAGAACTCTGTTTTTCTTCCTAGTTAAAATAGGACAGCTCTTAACAGTTTTTTGTTGTGATTTCAAATAAACATTTGCTGACTGTGTCTGTGTTAAGAAAAACCAAAACAAAACATGAAAAAAACCCAAAGAACACCACCACAAAAAGATATGCCCAAGGGATAACCTTCTTCACCAACCTGTGATTGTTTTGGCTACTGAATTCTTAGTGTCATCACTGGTACAATTTTGGCTGTGACAAACAGTTCATTCAAATTTTTCTGAACACAAAAAGATGAGAAAAGATGCCAAGAAACACTCTCAAAAGGCATTATGGACAGCACTGCTCCATATTTGGGTCTCCCTGCTCTGTTTAATTTTTTAGCACTATCCCAGCAGACTTTGAATCCTCACACTCCCCCATATATTTTTTATGACAGCCTGCAGATCTTCAGTGTATGTGTCATGTAATTTCAGAGTCAGCTGTAGATTTTTCTTCAGAGATTTTTGAACTGACAAAAATGGATAAAAATAACAACCAGGTCTCCTTGCCAGAAACATACTACATAAGGCCTGAAAAAGGTATGTAGCCAAGTGCTACGCTGTGAGGAGGTGGCTCTGCTGTGTCACTTTGCCTCAGGGACAGAGAATGGATCTTTGTTCAGCTAAGTTTATTAATATCCATGTGCCAATGTCTCCTGGTCTGTTGGGCACCTAAAAGAGCATTTGTTATGGGACAGTTCTCTGAAGCACAAAACAAAATTCAGCAAGATCTCAGCTCTTGCTGCAAAACAGAGGCATCTTTTGTTGTCCCTTTCTGATTCTCCTTTTTGGCACCTATAAGACATCACTGCAGTTTCTGGCATGGTGAAGGGTAATTTTTCCTGCCAAATACCTTACCTTGCTTTTTGATATAATTTAATATCAAACATAAATAATTGATGCTTTTGTTTTAAAAACATTTATATTAAACTGTAACAGAGCAGGTGTGCATTCTGAAACATCCAGCAAACTGTCCTCACAGAGGGCTCCATCTTTTCTGGAGCCTCTAAGGCCTCTCTTGCCACTCTCCTACCTGTTTAGCAAGAAGGACCTTCTGAATTCTCCATTACTAAACACTTCACAGACTCCATCAACAAGTCTTGGGAGAGGGGGCAGAAATCTAGGTGCAGTCTTCCACAGAAGTGCATATCCCACACTCAGTGAAAGTAGCAGTCTTGTACTTCATTACAGTTATCTTTAGCTTAATAAATAATTATTTTGTACACAAAAGGAATGTCCTGGTTTAACCCCAGCTGGCAACTAAGCCTGACACAGACACCCACTCACTGCCTGTGGTAGGATGGAGAAGAGAATCAGAAGACTAAAAGAGAAAAATCATGATTTGAGATAGAGACAATTTAATAGGTTAAACAAAAGCCATACACACAAGCAAAGTAAATTAAGGCATTCATTCACCAGTTCCCATGGGCAGTCAGGTGTTTAGGTGGCCCTAGCAAAGCAGGGATCCATCACACACAATGGGTGCTTTGGAAGACAAATTCTTTGCTCCACATTCCTTCTTCATCTGCTTTTATATGCTGAACATGATGTCATGGGGTGTTCCCTGGATCCGTTGGTGTCAGGTGTCCCATCTGTGCAGTGCTGTCCATCAGCTACCACGCTGTGCTTGAATGCCTGATAGCTGGGGCAAACCCCTAGGATTTGGGAGACTAAACCAGCACACCTTTGAAGTGATAAAGCATTTTAAAGACTGTGTACAGCAGGATGGATTGAGCAGAATCCAGACTGAGCTTCTCAGAGAAACTTAGAAGTACACTCAATTTGTGTTGAACAACAACTTTTACAAAAGAAATATATATGAAGTCTGTGAGTTTGCAGAGGGAAAAAAAATGGATTGCTCAGGGCAGCTTTTAATACAGAATTAGATGTCTGAAGCTTTAGCTAGGGATTTGAAGATTTAAATTACACGATGATCACATTATAATTTCTTTTTTTTTTTTTAATTCTGGTTAAGGGTCTAAACCTAACAAAACATTTAAGTTCCAAAATTAATTTATAAGCATGAACAATAACATGACAGGCTAGAAGCATATTCAAATATGAAGGCAGAGACAGCCTCTATTGTTCTTTCACACTGAAAAATGTAAAGAGTATGAAAATTATCTAGATAATATTTGTGGAGCATTTGGCTTCAGCTAAAATTCAGTAATTCATGCTGAACTCCCAGGACTGCAGTCTTATTTATGGGTTAAGAAGAATGAACTAGACTGGCAATGCATTTTCATGGAAAAATCAGGAGAGAGCAGGGAGTTTAAATTTGTGTATACAGCTAGAAGTAAGTTATGGAGCCATCACTATGAAATTAGCATTTACCAGTAGCAAAGTTGTTCAGAACAATTAATTAACATGGAAGTAAAACTGTATATGATGAAGAAATATTGGCCTAGATTTGCTGAGCCAAATATCAAATCACAGTGGAAAATTTAAATGCCAAAATGCTTTCTGTCTTTATTTTATGCCCTTGCTCATGTCTGTGTGTGCTCCACTCAACCATCATTTTTCTTCTTTGCTAGAAGTAGTGCTGATTGGAGAGATTAAACAAATGCTAGAAAGTTAATACTCATAAAAGGACTATATAAATTTCTTTTGAGAATTCATTGTTTGAGTTATCCAAATCTTGAACAGTAAATAGCATGTCTAGCAGAATGATATTTCTACAGTGTAATAGGAAATACACCAGAGGACAAAAGTTAATTGAATTAAATATTGTTTAAGATAATTTGTTCATGTCAGGCTCACATTGGTTGTAGGTAATAACTAGTTTAGAAAGATCATAATTTTATACTTCATTTTCTTGTTCCTAGACTTTGAATCGTATATTTATCTTGTCTAATTATAAGACCTTCACATTTTATTTACAGAATAATAATTGGAAATCAATCCACTACCACTAACCCATACTACTTAGTGCTTTTAACTTGTAAAATGCCAAGACTTTGACATCCTTATAAGAAACTGCATCTAATTTTGTTAGATGGTTTCAAATATGCCTGGTTTCAAAAATGAATGAGGGAAAACAGATTTAGTGCATTTATGAGAGTCCTGGGTGCCAGCTGTGAATATTATAAATGCCAAAGGCGTAATGAATTTTCTTCCAAAGACTCAGAAGATTATGGAAAAAATTGCCACAGTTTTCAGAGACATCTGGATTATGTCCCAAAATAAGGAAGAACTGTGCATATACATTTTTTTCCCTTTATGTCTCGTGTCAGTGTGAAATCCATTGGACTTACAGTGATTTCCATTTTCTACAGCTTCTTTGCTTGGAGATTTATTTGGCTGAGGTTTGTAAAGTGTAACATTGTGTGGAAACCGATGACAAAAACTGAAAAAGAACTGCATAATGCTATATTGTTCTCTTGAGATCATTTCCTGAGCACTTTCATATAGAGCTCCAAAGTTTTGATTATTAATCGGTATTTGAAAAATTTCTGAAAAGTTAAATGCTATTGCAAATCTTCACAGAGTTTCATAGGATCAACTCAATCTGGACAAATACTAGTAAACAGAATTTTTGGTCCAATGCTACAAGGCAGAAAAAAATGCCCTTTGAAATTTTTTAAAGTTACCAAGGGAAAAAAGAAAACCCTCTAAAAATGTTCTGGTATTTCAAACCAAATTATAATTTGAAATAAAGAGAGAGAGAGAAAACTTTGATTGTAGTCAACTAGGTTATGAATTCTCTGAAGATTTACTCTCTAGATTTTCTGCGTAGGTTTTTCTGTTGATTTTAAAATATATGCTGGGGTTCTCTGGACAACTTGTTCTAGTTCCTCATTACCCTCAAAGTAAGGAATTTTTTTGCTAATATCTAACCTAAATCTAACCACTCTGAGTTTAAAGACATTCCCTCTTGTCATATTACATGCCTTTGTAAATGCCCATCTTTTTTGTAGTGTCCCTTCAGGAAATGAAGACCTTTAGGTCTCATTCTGATTGCCAACAAATATAGTTTTTTGTTTTTTCCCTAACTAATGTGTGGGTATAGTTTTAGAATTGTATTGTGAATGTTCTCATGGCAATAGCCCCTAGAAGCTGTATCCATAATCTGTGTAACACACTGTGTTTATCAGGCAGAGCTGCAGGGGATGTGCAGGATGACAGAGGAGGTTCCGTGTGTTCCCTTACTAGAATGTGTCAGCTGGTGTGAGTTACAGGCCCCCAGACCCCTCACTGATTAATTTGCAGTTTGTATGTCCCACTTTACTACATAATCTTTTTTTAGGTAGATAGAAGACTGATGCTCCATGAATTTGATGAACACCTAAACAAAAATACTCAACTGCTATTGCACCATGCATGCATTTCCTTCCATATATTCTATATAGAGAAACAAAAGGTCTTTCTTAACCCATGCTCTACCCCTTTTTTTTTGTTGTGGTTTTTTTTCCTCCTTTTTTTTTTTTTAACCTTGAAGAATCAATTTATGGCTAATAAGGAACAAAAAAATAAAATTCAAACCTCACTGTAAACAAAACATAATTACTTGAGAGGTAGTAACTGCTCCCAGTCAGTGGCAGATCACCACAATCAATCAGCTGGCTTGTTCAGGATGAGTGTGCTCCAGTCTGAAAGAGATGGATCTGCTGGCAGGCACTTTTAATAATGTTTTAGGAAGGCAAGAGGGCATATTAAGGTGAAATATAAAAAAAAAAAACAAACCTGGATGAAATTTTCTGTTTTAGTAGTGCAAAGAAGTTGTAGGTGTGCATGAGTAGCAATTTGGTAAGTATTCTTGTTCAGTGCTATCTCGTTAAATTATTATGTTGGTTTAAAAATAAGTTGTAAAGTGGCAGCAAACTCTGTAGGTTGACAAAAAACCTTTGGAACATTTTTCCAGATGATGAAGGAAGCAGATGAGGTTGCTTCCCTCCAGTCTCACCTTTAACTTCACTGAGAGAATAGATTTACAAAAATTTACATAAATTTGCAAAACCAGGGCATGTGTGTAAGCTTCTGTATGTGCTCATTGCACAATTTTACCTGTATTGACCTTGATCTTAGCAGACACTCTGAATTTGAGCTGGAGACTTCTGGAGTCAGTGGTATTGGTTTCTGTGATACAAAATATACCATGTCTCTGAACTCAGATCTGTAACCATGCCCTATGAAAATCTATGTAGATAGGAACAAATCAAAATTCTATACCTACAATCTAAAAGAAACCCAACAAAACCTACCTAAAACCTAAAAATGTCCTTGAGTGAAGACTGCAAGTGTGGGGTTCAGTTACAACCTTTAAATAAATACCTGTGTTTGTCTCAGACTGGAGCTGAAATGTATCCCAGACTAGACTTTCTGACCAAGAATTTAAAAAGCTAAAATGTTTACCTATGTTTGTGTTCAATTTCTGACACTGATATCTATGATATGCTCTTTTTCATGTAGATTTTACCATTTATCAGTGTTACAGCTGTTTGCAACAGTATTTTTAATGTATTTTTCATTTAAAAAGCATCCACTAATCATCTGCTTTAAGTAAAATTAAGAATTATAAATATGTTTTTCTTTTTTTTCCATTTTTTTCTGATTGTTACAGAACATTTGTGAGAATTTTTGATAGCTTTATATTTTTCTATCCTGTAGCAGATAATTTATTTCATCTATTCTATATGAATATTTTGCAAATCATCTGTGCCTTACAAGAATTTAGAACTTGTCACAAAAAACATTCTTTATATTTCACAGAAGAGAAATTCAGAGATTAGTTTCTGAAAGATCCAAAAGACTTGTTTTAAACTATTCTGAAGATAACATCACTGTAATCTAGACATTAGAAATTGCTTACTTAGTACAAGTACTATATCTGCCTTAAAATCTTAATTTCTTTTTCTTCAAACCTTTTAGAAATGTCCCAATTGATTGGATAATCTTCATTAGTGAAAAGAAATTACCTAAGAAAGAGAACTTTAATGGGGTTTTGCTGTCGCTAAGGGATTTGCAAGTCCCTGTATTTGAAAAAGGTTTGCTTTAACATGGAGTAGTACTCTAAGATTACCTCCCACAGAGACCTGAATAACATATTTCACTGTGCATGATGATTTATCAGCATCTCTTTAGTCAATTGGGTAAGTTTTGCTCCATTTGTACAGAGAGCATTTCATACTTAAAATGTATAGAATCATAAGTAGTTGTCTATCTGTTCCAGTAGGCACACCAAAATAATTAAATATAGAACCTATGGAATTTTATGAATGCACATACCTGTGCAATAAAACATTAAGTAAAGATAATGCAAAGGAAAAAGATCACATAGCTTCTAACAAACATCTTGTTGAAAAACTTTTGCGTTTCCGTGAACTTGGGCTTTTTCGTGTTTACATATTACTAAGCCAAAAACGTATAGCCACAGTTCTCTCAATGGCATAAATTCAGTTGCAGAGGGAGCATTTCCAGTTCTAGTTACATGAGATATTCAAGAGGTTTTTCCTGCAAGACTACACCAAACCCAATGAATATTGTAGGATGTAATGTAAATGGATAGGAAAATTATTTTTGCGGATGCAGACAAATGGCAGACCACAAAATATGTAACTGCAGTGGTGATGGCATTTCTGAAAGTACTGAAACCTAGTGGAGGCAGAAGGTCATGAAGAAACATCAAAGAGAATGTGCTGAATCTGAAAATACTGTCAGCTATCTTTATTGTGGTGCATAGGAAGGAACCTGTTAGCATGATTTAATTCACAACCAGCCTAAGCAATTTGGTGTTAAGCCAGGTGTTGGCTCTTTCCTGCTGACTAGGAAATTTCATTCTGAATGGAAAAAACCCCAAACATAAGGGAAATGTTGAGAGTGTCAGCAGAATTCAAAAGATTTATTATGCTCAGTGATTTTTTCAACACTATCCACTCACATTTCTGTGGTCGTAAAGCCAACATAGTTATGTTAAAATACAATTTGGTAAAAAGGTTTATTGCTAGAAGAGGAAAAAAAATGTGTCAAAAAGAATGCCAGTGTTATGTGTCAGGCAACTAGTCCACTTTAATATCATATACTATAATAAATTGCCCAAACTGACAGTTTAAAGAAAGACATTCCCACAAATACTGTTTTTCTTTAAGGAAACATTAAAAAAGCAGGTTGATTTTCACTTGGTTTACAAACTCCCTGGGAGATCTTGAAGTTTAGGCATATTCTGCAGTGTCCAGAAATGTATTTAAAAACCTGTGTTTAAGATCAGGCACTGGCAAACATCTGTTTGAGAAGATTGTGCTTTATTGCCTATGCACAAAGAGGTCCGTGGTGATTAAGAGAAGAAAACAGAGCCACATTCAATGATTGCTGGGTCATTGTGCCCTGAAAAGATGGTTTGAAACCTGTTTTCTAAGATTTTTATTTTCTACATTAAGGAGTGGAAGGTATAATTTGTTTTTGCTGTTTTTAGTTTGAAATTACTCTTTGCATCAGAAATTAAGCAATATTTTGTTCTACACTTGATGTACCAAGAGTTTAGAAGTTCATAGCTACCTGGATCTTATCAGCTCCTTAAAACTGCTGCTTCATCTGTATTATAAAATAGAAAAAAAAAAAAAAAGTCTTATGTACAATTTTGCTGAATATGGTCTGGATTTGAAAATTCATGTAGTATGGTATACACAGATTAAAAATCCCTTTCTACAGCTAAACCTGAATATAAGCTCTGGCAGCTTTCTTGAAAGATTATTCCCTGCCACTTCTTATCTTTTGGAAGTGACATTATCACTCCACTGTAAATGTCAGTTAGCCTTCAGTAAGTAGGTCTAGCTCTCAATCTGACCCCGGATAAAAATTGTTGTTAATAGCTCTGGTAATTGACTGGACTACACCAAATTTCTAACATAATGTGAGTACTGTGTATTATCAAGTTGTGGAAGAGAAGACTGCTTATCATATTAGCATACTTTGTATACTTAAATCTATAAATGGATTGTATTAAATAGTTACAAGATATAAAATACATTAGTTTAAATGTCTTCTTAGATGTTGGTCAGTACCAGGGACTGTTGCCAAACTATTTTTGTGACAGTGAGTTTCAGATCTACAACTCCAGTCTGCCTTTTGAGAGACCCTCTAAAATGTCATAGCTGAAAAAACTATCACCTGGAAATACATAAATGTGCTGAAATAAATATATTTTAAATCCTGTAAAAGCTGGGCAAAGAACTAATGCATTGATTTTTTCTCTGTTAGCTCTTGAAAGAGAAGCCAGGTCAGAGCAAGATCTCTGTTAAGCTCCACTCAGATTTCAAGAATCAATTCCTGAGGTCATATTCAAGATATCACTGTAAAATTTATCTGCACTTTTATAGGAAAAGAAAAATGTGTTTAGATGTGTTTAGATCTGGAAAACTTTTGAATTTATTTCTTTCTGTGCTAGTATCTTGCATCTATGCCACACCACACCCCACTGATCTCACTCACAGTTGTTAATTTAAGCTGACTAAAAATGCTTCTAAAAATGACAAACTATGCTGTCCAGCTGAATGATTTCTTTGTATTTATTTCACTCATCACATATTTGGGGTTCAAGCTGATGATAAATCTCATATGACTAGATATGAAAGAATCCCATTCTGTTCTGTAATGTCTTTTCTCATACCATTAGCAACTAGAGTGCAAATGATAGTCGGGAAAAATACTTATTGACATGCTGATCAGTGCTAGTGCCATAAAAGGATTTACAGGCAGGTAGAAGTGAAGGTTAAATCATTTCAGTGAAATGGTTTTTTCAGTTGCAGCCCTTAACCTCAGGACAGAGACTTAGAAGAGTGAGTTTAAGCAGATCAAGGAAGGCTTTGTCAAAAAGGTAATAGAGACTCTGAACCCCTTGGCTCAGCTAAACTTCATGCTGTTTCTGAGAAGAATTTTTCTGGTGTATAAAAATCTATCACTTGGCAACCTGATCAAGTCATGAGACTATATTTAAGTTGATGAAAGACACAGGAGGAAGGTAAGGAAAACTACTGATGATATGAAATCTCCATAGCACACCCAAGGTCTGGAAGACTAAGTTGTTGCTTTATTTAATTTTCCTTTTTACAAAAACATGAGATTTAATAATTTAACATTAATTTTAGGAAAGTAAAATAGGGGTTATATTTGATGATTTCACTGAAATTAATAGTTAATATAGGAAAGGGCAGATTCTGATTGAGCTTAATAACCACATATTAAGACCCCATACAGTTTACTTGTCCTCACCTGGAAAAAACTGGAGCTCAGTTAGAAAAATTCTTTGAAATAATTTCTAACCCATTGAATAAGTCCTAAAGGAAGCACAACAGCTGTATTTTTCAAAGGTTCATTCCTGCAAACACATATAATCTTACATATTTATGAACCTGTGCATTTTTAACAGACCAACAGAAGAGAAAGCTATAAGGTTTTCTTCCCCTGCTATCCCTGAGAAGAGACTGTTCACCTGCTGTGACATAATAACAGAAATACACAGTGCTTCTGCCAAAATTACATGTTCTTTTTTTTCCTCAAATAGACATTACTTATAATAAGTTCTTCAAGTTGTGCTTTCTGAGTCTTTGAGAGGTCAGAATGACTTCAAATAGTATAAAGGAGAAATAGTGAATAAAAAGGAAAAAAAAGTGTTACACATACAGTCTTATATCCACTTAAGGTGTACCAGAACCAGCAGAAAAAATGCACTACAAATTAATAGACACTGTATGAACCCAATCAGAAAAAGGGACAGAAAATGTTCAAGTTTAAAATTTACACTAATATTTTATAAAAGAAAAGTCACAGTGCTCTAGCTAGAAATAAGCTACAATAATGACAGCTTCTATAATAGTTCATATTGAAGTGAATAATTCTAAAGTTAAAATTTATAAAGTGAAGTTTCTCAGTTTTCTTCTAGCTAGCAACAAACTCACTATTGCCACAATAAGGGCGTAAAAAGAGTTATAAGTTTTAATGGCACCTTTCTTTTGTTTGTGACAAACACTTCATGTACACACTGAAAGGTAAAAGGAATAAGATGTAGCTCAAAGAGTCATAAAATATCCTGAATTAGAAGGGAAATGCAAGGATCATTGAAGTCCAACACTTGGCCCTGCATGGAACCATCCCCAAGAATCACACCATGTGCCTGAGAGCACTGTTCAAACCCTTCTTGAACTTAGATAGGTTGGAGCTGTGACCACTTCCCTGGGGAGCCTGTTCCAGTGCCCAGCCACCCTCTGTGTGAAGAACCTTTTTCTAATATACAAATTAAACCTCCCGTGACACAATTTCAGGCCATTCTCTTGGATCCTGTCACTGGTCACCACAGCGAAGAGACCAGTATCTGTCCCTCCTTTTCTCCTCATGAAGAAGCTTTAGACTTCAGTGAAGTCTCCCCTCACTCCTCTTCCCCAGGCTGAACAGACCAAGTGACCTCAGCCACTTGTCATATAACTTTCCCTTGAGGCCCTTCATCTTTTTTTGGCCCTCTTTTGGATGTTACCTAATAGCTTACCATCTTTTTTATATTGTGGCGGCCCAAACTGCACAAAATACTCGAGGTGAGGCCATCCCAGTGCAGAGCAGAGTGGGACAATCCCCTCTCTGGCTGGACATGCTGTGCCTGATGCCCCAGAAGACAGGGCTGGCCCTCCTAGCTGCCAGGGCACTGCTGACTCATATTTCACTTGTCAACACCCAGGAGCCCCAGGCTGCTCTTTGTGGCACTGTTCTAGAGCCCAATTAACCAGGGCTGTGTGCATATATCCAGTGGTGCTCTGATGGTGCTCTGTCCCAGGTGAAGTATGTGGAAATTTCCTTTCTTAAACTTCATAAGGTTGATGATTGCCCAGTCATCTAATTTGTCCTGATCTCTCTGCAGGGCTTCTTTGTTTTCAAGGGAATTCCCAACTCTTCAGATTTTAGTGCCATGAGTAAACTTACTTGGCCTTTCTCCAAGTCTTGTATCCCAGTCATTTATGATGATGTTGAAAGTGTAGAACCCCACTAGTGATGGGTCACCAGTCTGATGTCACTGTGACCCATTCAGTCCAACTCATGAGCAGGTATCTCACCCAGCACATGATGTGTTTATGCAGCTGTTTGATGGACATTTTGTCCAGAAGGGTAATATGAGAGCAACAAAAGTTTTTCTGAAATCCAAAAAAATTACATCAAATGGTTTCTCTTGATCAGCTAGGTGGGTTACTTTGTTGTGAAAGGAAATTTAGCTCAACATGCAGGATTTTCCCATCTTGAAGATGCTCTGATGACTGTGTTGTTGTTCAGATGTTTTTCAATAACTCTCAGTTATTGTTTCTCAATAACTTGTCTCCATAATTTTACTAGCCACTGAAGTGAGACTGCCAGGCCTGTAGTTTCCAGTGCCATCCTTCTTGCCGTTCTTGAAAACTGGGATGTTAGCCAGCTTCCCATCAGCTGGAACCTCTTCAGATCCTCAAGACTGTTCAGAAATCATAGAGATGCTTCAAAACAACATATTTGTGTATAATCTTGCATGAATCTTATCAGGACCCTTAACTTATAGGAATCCAGCTTGGGGAGCAGTTCCTGCATAGCTTCAGGGTCCACTGGAGGTTTATCATTCTGGTCCTCCAGTCAGGACACTGATACCCTTTAGTTCTTCACAAGTGTTGAAGAATAGAATGAAGAAGGCATTACACTTCTCTGCCTTGTCTGTCTTGTTTGTGAGGTGGCCATTGTCATCAAGTGACACACCAATGTTATTTGTGGACTGCCTTTTGCTAATGACATATCTAAAAAAATCTGGTTTTATTGTCTCCCTTCTGCTGAGGAATTCAAGACGTTTGAAATTAATGAATGAAGAATAAAAAATTGCTTTATCTTAGATAGTCAGCACTTGTATATGCCACACAAATTGCTAAGCCATATGCTACCACTTAAGTGTTGAATCTAGAATTGAGGGAATCCCTTCATATGTGTTTCAGAAATTGCTTCTGAATATATTCAAATTATTTTAAACTATAAATTATCTTTAGATCTGCATAATGGGTATTTCAGTAGTATTTGCAATTCACTGCTTCTTGCTCATCTCTGCATTGCCTGTGGGTACCTGAACAAAAATTGGTTTTGGGCTATAACAGAATAACTTGTTCAGCACCTGAAGGGTGGGTTAAGAATTTGGATAATGTTTTAATACAAAACTAGTAATACTGTGGGTCTGTCATTGAGTAAGATACTGATTAATACAACAGAGCTTCCTGGTAGATTTGTCTGGAATATACTTTTTGGTGTCTCTGAATGTTTTTAGTGATTTTAATGCTTTTGAAAAAGAAATATGTAGGAAGTCTTGGCTACGTGCATCTTAAAGTTTTATCATCTGAGCCTTGGCATGTCTAAATTTACTTCAACAAATCTCTTTGAATTTTCATTGGTCGGTAGATATGAGAATCTCTTATGTTGATACGAGGATCATGTAACTGTTTTCTAGATTTTTTTTTCCATGTCACTACTTCCCAGGGACATCAGCCCCTGTCCCAGTGATGCTGGAACAGGGCTGGCCTCCAGTTCAGTCTTGCCTTTTCCTGCTCTGGGCACCACTGAGCTGTGCCTATCTGCAGGCATTGCTTTCCTACAGGTCCCATCTTATATCAGCTGCCATCAGGCAAGTGATTTGAAAAGCTTCAAGTATTTTGTACAGTGTTAGACTCCCATGTTTAGGAAATAGAAATAATCCCCATAACAAAACAATCATGAGTTTAGAAGGATATTGAGATAACAAAAAATCAGATAAAAATAGTCTATCTTAATGTATAGTAAATCTGACCAAATTCCACCAATTGTACTTATTAGATTTTCACTGAGTGCGATGGAAACACAGTAACCTAAATTTAAGTGAGTTGAAATCCCTGGGATTCAATTACTGAACAGTTCTATCTGGCACTGGCATTAAGGCAACAAAACATTTTGGAGTAGTATTGGAGACGTACTGAGGGTAAAGGGAATCAACACTGGATCATATTTCTGCAAGCTGTCCTTTCTGAAACAAAGAGTGGGATGAATTTACTCCTGAATATGCCCTGCTCACACAGGATACAGTGTGATAATTATGATGTTGGGTTTTCTGAATTTCCTAGCAGCACGCCTTCTAGGTTCTTCTTTCCAAGGGAAAAGCTCTCACTTTCCCTCCAGCAGTTCTATAAACATTGTCTGTATTCTCAAAATAACACCTGCTGTTTTCTGCCCTGTTCCACAAATGTTGAGAGATAGGTCTCTCTCTCTCTGACCAATGATAAGAGGGAGCTGGTCTTAGTTACCAGCCCATGAATTTAGCGTGATAAAGGGAATTCTTGTACTAGGCACTGAGAAGAAAGCATGTACAAGGATTGCACCAAAGCTTGGTAAAGAAGCATTGTACCAGGCTGCACTGTAAGAGGCATTAAGCCTCAGGCCTGGGACAAGGAGCCAAATTTAATAAAACCGTCTTAAACCTTCTGATACAAGTAGTCAAAGTTCTTATGCATGGAGGGAAAACACCACCACAACTGGTGTTTGCTCGTGCAGAGAACAAACAGCAATACAGGATCCGCTTCATAAGGAAGCAATGGACTAATCCAGTTTGTAAATGTTGTGTGGATCTCATCAGCATTCCAGGCTTGATCATATTTTATTTGTCAGAAGAAACAGACCCTTGGATTACCCAAAACTGAAGTTACTAGACTAAACTGTTTAAGTCTAAGAAGAATGTGGGAAAGAGCAATAAAATAGTATTTCTTCATTCAGTCCCCAAGAAAATTTACACACTTGCAGAACTCTTCAGAACTGTATAACATAGCCTACAGGACTGATTAATAAATTTAATTAAACTGACACATGGCTCATTCCTCCCAATTGCATTGCAATTTAGCTTCAAAAGTACATCAAGTAAACAGGATTCTTTGTTATGCACATGTCTAAATCTCTGATTTGCTTTCCTTTTTAAATAGGGAGGACAGCCTGGAATCTGAACATACAAACAAGCCTCTGGGGCTGCCACTCTGAATGGACTAGTACCAGTAAAATTTGCAAGGAAAGCTTACAACATGGCAACCTACTTTAGCAAATGTCAAACCAGTATTATGATTGCAAAGCTACTAAGTTCACTTAGGTTTTAAAAGTAATAGAAAATATTTGCTAGATAGCAGAGTGACAAAAAAGGACAAACTCCTGCGAGCATACAGGTGACATTTTTTATAAAGTTGATGCACCACATTTTGTAAATGATTTTATACACTTTTACATACAACTCATAAAAATTCAGCGTCTTTAGGAAAAGTTGTAAGATAGTGAAGGAAGTATCTAAGTAAAAGAGTAATATCTAGCTTAGCTACAAGAACCAATTCTCATAACAATTTTAAAAAGTTATGCTGAAAATTGAGAAGTGAATGTTGTTTAACAATATTACGTTAAATGTCCATTTGGCTTTTAAAAAAATATATTATTTATGTGCAAAGTCCATGGGGTACACAATGCAGACAATTTACTCTGACAAGTAAAACCCTCAAGTGTTTGAATGTGATAAGAGAGTTCCTGTAATAGAGCCCTTCTGCAAAATGTCTCACTTACTGTTTTGAAACCATGGGAATGGCTGTTACTGCATTATCCATCCAGCAACTACTATAGCTTATGGCAGAAACCATTCAGTTTAATGACTTCAATGAGTTAGTTTTGTTTCATTAATTCTTCCGCACTGAAAATACTTAAATGAAATAAAGTAGTTCTTAAAAGGCCTCGCAGCTCTTATAGGATTCATATAACATGAAACATATCACATTCTTGGAATGCTATTTTAGTATTGGAAAATGAAACTGTTACATTATTGTGATGTAAGTAAACTGAATTCTTTCAGCATCTGGCTCAGGAGCATGGAAGACTGAGCTGGGAACCATAATCAAGACACTTAGTACTGCTTATAAAGGAATAGCAAAAGGAAAAACAGCTTTTGCAGGCAAAGCACTTAAAATACTATGACCTATCTTCCTATCTTCCACAATTTACTCTTTCAGACTGTCCTTCCCATATTACATTCCTCTAGCATGTCCTAGCTCTCTGGCATCTTATGTTAAATCATGTAATATGAAAATTTGCTATGTTCACAATGTTAGACAAAAAGAGAAAAATGTGATTTCCTTTTGAAATGGAGGAAGATATTGTAAAGAAGAAAGATCTTGCAAAGAGTTGTTACCATTAATTCTAATGTATGAGATCTTCATAGTCCCTGCACTTTCTGAAATCTCTGATCTGGATTCCACAGGCTCCTACTAAGAGGTCAGACTTTCAGAGATGTTTGAATAAACTCAAGAAGTATGATTTTCACATATGAAAAATTTCATTATTTACTAGGCCAGTGGCACTGTTGTGAAATTTACTGCTGACCAGAGTATAAAAGTTATAAATTAAGTCCACTTCCCTTGGATTTTTTTCTTTTTTTTTTTTCTTATGTTCTGCATGAGACCATGATGTAGAAAAGCCAGGTGAAATGTACCTCTAGTTTTTGAAAATAAAGATAATGAACAGACACCCACTGTTCATCTTTGTAATGTTCATGACTTCACATACTTCAACATATTCTCTTTCTCTCCCTCTCTCTCATGCTCTGCTTTTTGCTTTTCCAGTCTGTAGATTCTTAGTTCCAAGTTCCTTCAGATCCTTGTTGATGCCTTTTCTCCTCTCTGAAGATTTATTTAATTGCATCCATTTTGAAATGGAGGTACAAGAACTGTACAATTTATAGATCCACATGCAATATTAATTCACAGTAGCAATTATTTCCTTTGCTATTTGTAATTTTTCCTGACAAATTTTAAAATTCAGCTGAATTTTTCATTACTACTGGACACTAGACATCTTTCAGATAATCAAATGTACCTTTAGGATCTTCTCCCTGAATAGCATAGTCAGCTCAGAGACCATCACTGTATAAGGATTTTTTAAACTTCTTTTTGTGTATGGCTATAGTTACAAGAAAATTATCTACCCTGAATTTCAGTGCTAATGGTTGAATTTAATCAGGCTGTTACATGAAACCAAAAATTCAAATGTTTTGAACTGGAACAAAGTTCTTAGTGTCATTTTTTTTCCACATGGGTGAAAAGGAAAACTGTCACTTTTTTTCTGTAGATACTGTGTGTAGTACCTAAATCATTATATTAAAAAAAAAAAAAAAAAAAGAGAGAGGAAGTGTTGGTATCATATACTGCAAAACAAAAAGAGCCTGAGAGAGAGGCAAAAGCATTTTTACTCTGGAAGTGATTAATTTCAGTTAATTACATTGAAAAAATAAAATGCTTTCTTAAAATTGATTTATAATCAAGTATAAGATGACTTTTATATTTTCAGTACCAAGTCACAGGGAATTAGAAATACATTAATGGCAATCAAAGTCAGCTAAGGCTTTTTTCCCCCTGTCTTCTAGTTTTGCCTAATTAAATCTGTGTGACAAGACAAAGAAATTTCCCCAAGGCCCGTCTGATGTCAGTTTTCTATCAGCATGATTTCATTGTACTGTGCAGCTCATCTTCAGTGGAAGTCTGGTCTTGGGAGTGTGACTGGTAGGGAGCTCCTGAATGGTCAGACTGGGAAGGTTCCTTACCAGCAGTTGAAAAGCTGAGTTTCTTTTCCATAATGCTTCTTAGCTTGTACAGCTGATGGTTGGTGTGAAGTGCTATTTTAAACTCTAGTATTGATACAATCAGCTATTCTAATTAGCTATATTATATAATTAGTCTCAAAAATAGTAAGGGAATTTCCTCTACACTCTGTTGCTCAGGTAATTTTGAAGAACTGGACAGCAAAAGGGTTTTGTCCTCCTGCTTTTTACAACTGCTGGTATCCTAGACTGACTTTAATTTGTCATTCCAATATAAATAATGAATAATTTCATTAAGTCACTGGAGCTGCAGGACCACTGTAGAATTCTAAATAATAAAGGTATATCTGGAAATATCAGTTTGGCTTAAGGATGCCATCTAATATGTATTAATGAATTGATTAACAAAAAGTGGTAAGATTAAGTTTTTGAAGGTGTATGTTCATAATTTTCAGTGACATATGTGTAAATCCTGTGATGTCTAGAAAGTAATGGTCTGTCTGAGGGAGGGGAGGCTTTCCAATAATGTCTTCGTGCTGAACCAGGAACTGGACCAGTTTCTTTAAGTGTTTTATATTGCAAGCTGTAATTCCCAATTAGTTTTCTGTCCTAACATGACTTCATAATCATGTTGGTAAAGTCCTTGATGTCTAGGAGGCTTGAGTTGTTTTAAATTTTTTTTTTTAGAAAGACTGCTCAGAAACTGATCTGGCCAGCTTGGTTGTCAGTCAGCATTTGGCAGAATGATTACTGTGCTTGTCTTCAAAAGGAATCAGACCTTCTGAGGAATATTTTAGATGTAAATGGACAAACTGCTAGTCAATGCAGAAAAAAGCAAATTGCCTAGTATTAAATACTAAAAAATATCTGCTTTCTAGGTCCATATGAGGTCTTGCATGAGATTTAAGTGTCTGACTATCTCTACATATTTTCCTAATCCAAAACTGCTACTGCCTTCATGCCAAGCATGTTAGCTGCTGACTGACCATGTAAACATTTATTGGTGCAAAACAGAGAGAGTTTTAATATGAGAATCTTAGTGTGCCATAAAAAATTTTACATCTAGTGCAGCATAATAGGTCTGCTTCTACTGTGATATCTACAGCCTGCTCCTTTGAAACCCTGTCTGCCAACTCAGATCTGTCCTGTGTTCTCAAATGCTAATAAAACAGGCTTTGGATGAGACAGTGAAAAGAGCCAAGTGGAGACTAAAGCAATAGGAACAGCTACAGAAGCATCCAACAGAGTCTTTTTCACATTCAGATTTGGGCTTTGTTCTGGACAAGTGGTCTGTTTGGAACAAAATGTGCCACAGATAAAGAAATACTTGGACTTACAATTCCAGAAGTTGGACTCCAGTTTCCTGGTTGGAGTATGGTTGGTTGAACCTACCTTATCCAGTAGAGCATCCTGTTACGTCATAACACTATTAGATTTTTTCATAAATCTATTCAGATTCATAGTGGCAAGATTATTTTACTTTTCATTAAGTAATTAGCATGTGATTTCCAGGTTCATGTCCTTATTTTATGGTAGGTTATGTATTTACTCAAAGATCCCTACATATGTATGCTTCTGTGGTGAATAAATAAACAAATAAACATATAAATAAATAAACAGAGGGGAAAGAATAAGGCATGGAATTAAAGTCTTACTTCTATTGCTCCTGCAATGTTTGGAAGACATGAGCCACCCTTTAGAAGAAGGAATTGAGGTATCAATTGCAGCCCTATTCTAAAGGGTATGAATTCTGAGAACAGATGGAGCATACTGGAGGGTTGCTCTTAAGCCCAAGAGTTCTCTGCTCTGATTAACTGTCTAAAAGTTATTTTGTCATTCCAGTCAACCTTTATATTCAAAAGAGAGAAATTGTTGTCCTTGGGGGATGAAAAAAGCTGAGATAGGACAGGTGAATTATTCTTTGAACATATCTACCTCTTCCCAATGGTTAGAAAGGGTGAATAACTTGAGCATAAGGCAGGTAAATTCCATTCCTACTGCATACAGGATCTTTTTATTTTCTTAAACAATTAACTTTTTTCTTTATTCTTGGTGTATCTGAGCAAACCACACTGCACTAGACAACTAAATGCCTAAAAATAAAGCATGTAGTGATATAGACATTGAAATGATTTTTAAAAAAGAGGGGTAGCTTAGAACCAAAGAACGTAGATGGAAAATTTTTGCAGAGAGATGAAAACCTTCTGGAAAGGCATTTTTGTTTGCTTACGTTTTTTTTTGTTTTGGTTTTTTTGGGTTTTTTTGGTAGTTTTTTTTTATTGGGTTTTTTGTTTGATTGTGGTTTTTTGTTTGTTTGTTTGTTTTTAAAATTAGTTTAATTTTTGTTTTAGTTTTGTTTTTGTTTTGTTTTGTTTTGTTTGCTTAGTCTGGTGATGAGAGCCACTAAGGATTAGAAGAACTAGAAAAGAGAATTACAGAGATCAGTTTGGTTTCATGCAATTAACACAACCCCCCAAAGCAGGCTATACTTGTTCTAGAAAAAAGATGTAGAAAACAATATAATTTTGGAGTTCTTTGGATTTTTTTCCTTAAGCAGAGATACTTTAGTTAGCACCTTGATAGGACCGTACATAGTAGAGAGCGAGAGAGAAAGCACATGAACAAAAAGTTTAATCTATAGTCATCTGTTATGTCTTCCTTTAATTTCTAACTAAATTATAAAACTGTACCTATGTTTATATGGAAAATATGCTCAGTTAAAAAGAAGTCTATAATGACTGTTTATATTTGAAGTGATAAAGACCTCCTTGGCTTTCAGTATGACAACTGGCTGGTTATTCCTGCTTTTGTTATGTTTGGTGGAAAGAAGAGTAGAGGAGGTGAGAAAATTATCTACTCTGTTTAAAAACAGTTTTTACTATGCAAAGGAAGTGCACAGCAAAGATGATCTGTGTGTAAGAGAGCATACAACAGGAAACAGCTAAGACAAAAGCTGTTCATTTCTTTCTTCCCAGATGCAGAAATTCTGGTCATAGGGCAACATTTACCTCCACTCTCTTTACAATTCAGACTACTGTGACTGGAGATAAAAACCGAGAATTTTTTGTTTGTTTGTTTATTTTGTTTGTGGTTTTTTGAGCAGTCAGTGTGGCACTGTGTTTTGGATTTCTGACTAAAATCGCTGTAACACAAAGGTTTTGACTATTGCAGAACAGGTGGGTTCCTACCTCTCTCCCATTCCACTGGATTTATGGGGAGAGGGCAGCGAGCAGCTGTGTGGGTGCTTTGTAGCTGGCAGTGATCAGCCTTTCACACAGTGGAGATGTTTCTAGCAGATAAATACTACTGTGGAAGTAGCCAAAGCAGAATTTTTTCAGGTAATTCAGGTAATATGTATTGTTCCTTTGTACTGAATGAGAGAAATAGGAAATGAGTCATCTAACTTATTCCAGATTTCCAACATGAGATGGAGGACCACTGTCTCAAAATGCATTTCTTACTATTTAGTCAATTGAATTCTGTGCTTTATGTCAGTAGTTGAGGTCTCATCTAAGGTTTTCTTAATGAAGGCTCAATTGATCAAAAAGCTGAAACAGAAGTAATTTATCATGGCAAGAATAATAAAGTAACTAACTGAAGGATGCATTGGATAGGCTTGGAGAACTGAAAGGCCAACAGTATTATTGCACAATAGAAGAAAGTTCCATTTTGGGAATATATATCTAGGAATTAGCAGGAAACCCATGTATTTCTTTGTTTCCTGCTATATGACAGCCAGACCAATGCTTAAAGGGATTACAGCATCCACCTGTGGATGGAATATAAATTTATATTTTAAGAAGTTGAGAATGGACTAATGGGCTCATTCAAATCAGATTTTCCATTCACAACAGTAGAATGGGAAAAAATGTGTGCATAGAAACAAATTACTCTGGTGGGAAGAAGCTGTGAATCACAGCTGAGGTGATATAAAATGAAATAAATTTGAGCTAAAGACTTCTATAATAGGTAAGAACTGTTATATAATGCAGAAGAACAGAATTTTCAGCAGATAAATATGCTGGACTGTTATGGGAGAGTTTTAATAACAGATGTGTGAAGAGCTCTGTGGAAAAGGTAAGTGTCAAGAAGGCTATAAGTGAAAAATAAACAAGAAATTATAAGGGATTTGACAAAAGCCAAACAGTTTATTTAACAGATTTTAACAATCAGAATCAATTGAATACTATAATAGTATGTAAGGTATAATTAAAATTGTATTCCATATAATTCCTTAAACATTAGATTGTTCCTGGTGAGCCACAACACCTGTAATATATTAGTGGCAAGGTCAGATGTCAAAATTAAATGTGTGTGTGTACTTTTTAAAAGACACTATAATTATTTTAATAAGATGATATGGAGGAAAATCTATTTCAGAACCTTGCCTATATTCAAATTAAAATGAAGTCAACAGCTGTAGGCTTAGCATGAAATATTGTATAGTTCAGCATGCTAATTTAATTTTAATTGCTATTGCTAAACAAAAGGTTAATTATAGAGCAGGAGAATAATGTTGTGGAAAAGGACACCAAAGCTCTGTAAACAGATCCATACTTAAATATTTCAAACAGGTAGATGAAATGTCAGAGTTGTACAGAAATTAAGGCACATGTTATTTGTGTTGTGTCTGGGAGTAATAAAAATCCATGCCATAGCAGAATCCATCTATTATCAGAGGAAGGAATACACAGCAGACAACTTTTTCATCTGAACCATTCTGGCCAGCTTCATGGGCAATGTTCTATGCTCTTTGCCTTCTAAATGCGATTGAATGGTCCTTTCTTTCCTCTGGATTCCCTCATCAATCCTGTATAATAACATCTGCCAGTGCACTCTTCCATTTCAGCCATTCTCATATGGAGCCAGCCACACAATAAACAGACTTCACTTCTTGACTTCTGAGTACTTGGCCATACGAATAATAGAATTACTTCACTGTTTCTCACAAAATGCTTAGGTTCTTTAGATATCTAGCACAGAGAAGCAACAGATGGTTAGGGAATTGTTTAAGTTTTTTACTGGAAAATGCTAATTTCATCACAGTTCTGCGCTCTAATTTAGAATATCACCTTAGTCAGTGGAACATGGAAAAGGAGTGAGCTGCTACTGTTTTATTTTCATTGGCCATGAAAATTCATAATATTACGTTTGGTTTTTTTTTATATCCAGTAAGCCAAAATCTGCTCTCAAATATGTATGTATTCATGACTTTTTTTTACAGCAATCGAAATTGTTCATCTTTACATTCAAGTTGATTTTGTCACATTGATTTTTCTTGACATTTTGCGTAAGCCTACAGAGGAAAAAAAGCAATAAATATAAACTTAAATGTGAGAAAACTTGTGGATGTATTGACAGGATGAAGTTCAGAACTACTCAAAGTAATTTTCTATGTTAGTAATTATTTTTGAGAGAGAGTGTCCTTTGAATGCTATTTGACTTGCTGCTTTCATTTTTGGGGAAACAGAAGGCATGGAAACCTGCTTTTCAGATGACTGAAAGAAGTTGTCTTAGAGCAAGCTACAACATTCTAGCAATAACTTTGTCATTACATGAATGGCTTCCAAGATGATTACAGAAAAGTACATTTCCTTTTGAGAGTATCAGTAAGTTCAAATCAAGAAGACTGAGTTTTGTTTTCTGGTTATTTGCCTTGTTTTTTTTTTTTTTTTTTTGTGTTTTGTTTGTTTGTTTTTTGTTTAAATAATAAAAAAATAAAACAGTGCATTTTAAATTCAGTGATGTGAAGTATTTTAGAAATACTTGATGTAATTAATGTCTCCATAATGGAGCAAGTTTTCTTCTATATTGATTAAGTTATTTGTAAATATTTACACTTAAAATATAATACCTAATATCTGTAAAAGTTTTAATGAAAGCAGTTACATAATCAAGTATTGAATGTGCTTCACTTTGATTTTCCTTCAGAGATTTTACAGTGGTAAGAGGTTGAGCACACAGAGGGAAGGATTAGGTCAAGCTATATGAGACAGTTTTTTTTTCTGTGTGATTTCCCATTGTTTTCTTCTACTACTTTCACTTAGAATCATATAATCAAGATTGGAACAGACCTTTAAGGTCCAGTCCACTCATCAACCCTTAACTCACTAAATGATGTCACCCAGTCCCAGGTCCAAACATTATTTGAACACCTCCAGGGACAATGACTCTACCAGTTCCCTGAGCAACCCATTCCAATGCCTGACCACCAGAGCAGTAAAGATATTTTATCTAATATCTAATCTGAATATCCCCCGTCTCAGTTTAAGGCCATTTCCTCCAGTCCTCTCACTGCAGGCATGGTAGGAGAGACCAGCCTCCACCTGGCTCTAACCTCCTGTCAGGTAGCTGTAGAAAGCAATGGGATCTCCCCTGATTACAAGGGATTACAAGAAAAAGGATTTCTTCCTGTAATTTGAATAGTCAGGGAAAAATTAAACTTTTTACAGCAATGTTATCTCACTTTATCCTTGTTCTTACAGGATTACATATTCTGAAGCCTCACAAGGAGTTGAGGCTTTCTAGTTATACACTTAAATCCCTCACCACTCGTTATCTTGTGTTGATTTTGACAGTCTTATTTTAGCCTCATAATGTTATCACCACTCCACCATTTGTATTAAATATTGCTGATGTCCAAATTTTGTAACTTAGATTTTAATTTTAAAAATAATTCTTTACCAGTATTGAAACATTATGTTATTTGTTAGTATTGTGATGTATAAGCACCTGGGAAAGAGCATAACAGTGTTACTCAGAAGTGGTATACCATGTGCCTTTGTTGGAATTTATGGAATTTGTGGAATTAAAATGGAATTTACTCTACTTTCTTAAAACCAGTCTGCTTAATCTGATGGAAATCACACTATGGACACCCTCTGTTTTAACTGGGAACATTTTTTCTGCATTTAATTCTAACAGAATGAAAATAATATTTTTTATTTCACAGGTGTCTGCTAGGACAGTTGTTACAAATATTTAGGGCAAGACTATTTATCTGCAATAGGACCTATTGACTCTACTGTGTTTATGCTAATCTTATGCCTGATGACAGAATCATCAAGGTTGGAAGAGACCTTCAGGATCCTCTAGTGCAGCACTGTAGTCATCCTTAAGCCATATCCCCAAGTGCCACATCCAGACACTTGAATGCTTTCAGAGTTGGTGATTCCACCGCCTCCCTGGGCAACTTATTCCAATACCTAACCACATAATCACACTTTCAGTGAATTATTTTTTTTCCAGTATCTAATTTGAACCTTTCCTGATGCACCTTAACACCATTTCTTCTGATGTTGATTTGTTCAGCCTGAATAAGAGCAGCCTACATCTTCCTCATGAGGGGAAGAGGAGGGGCAGGTGCTGATCTCTTTTCTGTCATGATGAATGACAGGACCTGAGAGGGTGGCCTGAAATGGTGTCATAGGAGGTTTAGGTTGGATATTTTTAAAAAATTCTTCACCCAGAAGGTGATTGGGTACTGGAACAGGCTTCCCAGGGAAGTGGTCACAGCACCAGCCTGACAGAGTTCAAGAATCATTTGGACAATGCTCTCAGGCATATGGTTCTACTCTTGGGGTGTCCTTTGCAGGGCCAGAAGCTGGACTCAATGATCCTTGCAGGTCCCTTCCAGCTCAGGATATTCTATGATTCAGTGATTTTTCTCATTTGTGCCTTAAGTTTTTCTAGTTTTCTCCATTGGTTTCAATTTAAGATTTTCCAAATATTTCAAACACATTAATTATATTGTACAGCATCTCTCTGAGGTACATAAAGATGACAGAGAAATAATGTAGTGTATTACTGAAATTCAACCTACAGTAACATGATACCTGCAGCTGAGTAAATAAGGTATGCAAAATAATTTTTTAACAGTTCCAGGAGGGAAATGAAAAACAGTTGTATTGAACAGAACACCCAGAGGGGTTTTAGGCATATAGCTTACCATTTAGTGAAATAGAATTCAATTAGCATAGTGTCATGCTATAAAAAAATATTACAGATCTATGAGAGTCACCTGGTGTTATATTCATTGACTGACCTTAACTGCCCAAAACTTAGGTGAATCCTGCCAGGTGTTATTAGTAGAGTTCCTATGGCACTTTTTGTAAGATGTTTTTCTGCTAATGCATGCAATAATGTTTGTGATGCTATTTTGCTTATCCTTGCTTATCTGCATCCCAAAAGGACTTGGTATTGCTTTAGTTCAGGCACTCTATTTGCCAGTGTTGTGTGGATGTCCTGGATACTTTAGATGTCTGAAATTAGTCTAGGCACCTATGTTTATGCAAACGGAACAAAAATGAAGGATTTCAAAGTGACTTCAGAGTGGGATTTGGTTCCAAATTAAGATTATACACAAGCATTTATATTTAAATTACATGTCTAAGGTCTTGTAGTCATTTGAAGTCAAGGACTTAGTTAATTTGCTCAAACACAGGCATCTAATACCCTATGATGGACCTCAGGAGATCCTCCTGACTGTTTTCATACCTTATATTCAGAACAGCCATGTCTTCAGTTGGTGCTGTTTTGCATCTGCCAGCCCTGTCTCTGCATCTCTTGTTCCTCAGACTATGTGAATTTGCACTAAATGTCCACATGAATGGAAGTAAAGTAAGTCCCTAATCAACACAGGGAATGAAATCTGAAGATGCATTTAGCTGACTATATAATATATAGTCAGCTATATATCTATAGAGTTTATAATATCTACAGAGTTTTAGTGGATTTACAAAGTCTAAAGGAATTAAATTTACTAATATCAAGAATTTTGCTATTGCATCCTCCCTCTTGCTCATTAGTCATGACAAGTATTTTTGAGTTTTGTGAAACTCAGTGTTGCTGGATTCAATGTAGTAATAACAGAAGGCAATACTTAGTTGGCTTCTTTGCCATTTAATGTTTATATAATTGGATTTCCTAAAGGAAGAAGGAACTTGGATATGACTTGAGGCAATTCTGATTTCAGTACCAGGAAGTGACTGGTTTAGTGTAACCCACCCTGCAGGGTTAACAGGGTCTAGCAGAGATTTGTTATATCTCTGTATGCAGTGTTTGGTCCTGGGGCTTCTTTTAACCGTTCTGGCCTTGGGTTACAATTCTTAACGTGTTGATGTTTTTTATCTGTTAAAAGTGCTTGAAATAATATGAGAGTATCTTTTGGCTTATCACAGTTAAGTTGATATAATATGAAATTGAAGGCATGCAATGAATTTGCAAAAGTGTTTGAGCACAAGAGATATGTGCAGACCTCTCAGGCTACAACACTGTAGAATGCTGGGAGGTGAAAGGATACAGATCCTGTAGCTTTGTTCCACATCCATTCCTCCTCTTGAGAGTCAGCTCCAGAATATATTGTCCTTTGTACTATGCTTTGTTTTCACCCTAGAAAGAACTGTTTACTTCACCTAGGAAGAGAGGTTGGTGGTGAGTTAATCCTTGGCATAGAAAATTGTGGTAGGAGGATGCAAGGAATTAGTATTTTAAATTTCTCAGAAAGATTAAAAAAGTTTTTATGACAAGTTTAATGATTGTTAAGTACAGTTTATTACAGGTTATGAGAATCATGATTCTAATAGTATATTTTTACAAAGATGATTGAAAAGTGAATTTCTATGCAAGTAAAATGTAATTTTTCCTTCATGCAATTTAAAAGTAACTATAAGTATTATTTGGTTTTGCCATCATCATTTCTATTATCAGTGCAATTTTCATGTAAAAGTTATTGTGTTGACCAAAAGTTAGCCAATCTAAATTCAGGCATTTAAATTATGAACCTAAGTCAACATTCTAGTTAAGCTCTCTGATTTTCCTACATAGTGTATTGGATTTTTATGGTAAGGGTTTTGTAAAAGGGTGGCTTCTATGCAAAGATACCAGAAGTCTCTCCTGTGTCTGATAATGGTGTTCATACAGAACAAAAGGTCAACAAAAGGTAAGAAAGCCTATTGATAACAATAAAAGTCTTCAAAATCAGAAAAGACAGTGAGAAAATAGAGATGCCAAAGAACAGAATTATGGCCTGATTAACACAGATGTTTTCATAGAGATTAATCAATTTAAATGCAATACAGCAAAAATACATTGGTGTATCAGGTGAAAAAAACCATCATGGATATGTAAAGGCTAGGTTTTTTTGTTTGTTTGTTTGTTTTGTTTTTTGTTTTTCTCTTTGCATTTACTAATCACTTCCAGTCAGGAAATGATAATTCTGGAAAAATTTTGTTGTTGTTGTTGGTTACCATCCTGCTCCAAAAATATCAGTGAATTTGCAGCTCCAAAGGAATGAAAAAGATCTTGAAAAATATTTCTGGGTAATTAAAAAAAATATCAGGAAGAAATATATATAAAGGTATATAAAATGTATATGCCTATACTCACCATAAAATGAGAGAGATCATGTATGCAATAGAGGATAGTTCATAATGATTTAGAAAAACATGTGAAAAAAGGAGAATGAGAGCAGCTGTCCCAAGTTAAAAAATGGCAAAAGACATCACAAAAATCACCTGTACGTGTGTGCTGATCAAGACACTAGAAATGATGCCTTGGCAATACTATCATATAATCAACGTGGAAAGCAGGAGATAAGAACTAATACTTATGTGCACTAAACTTTTATATTGATTTCAAACTTGAAGAATGTTTAAGGTCACAGTTGTTTTGGAAGGATGATAAGAGTAGAATCAATCACAAAGTGAAAAATCTTACGTTTTTTACTGAAGAGTGCGGCTGATTTGATGGTTGCTTCTCTCATTTTGTACAAGAGAACAAATAGGAAACTATCAAACTCTGACATGTTAAGGACATGGGGTGTAGGCCAGCACTATTTTTGCCAAAGTGATCTTTGGAACATGATTTATTATATATAATATTTGAACTATTTAATACATCAAGAATGTACTACTTCCTGCCAAATGCTTAGATGAATACTTGTAGGATATCCTTGTTCCCTGTGACTCCTCTAGTGGCTTCATTCAGAGGTTCAGACAGAAGCTGAAAGCATTATGGCAACTAAATCCAATCTTCTAAAGAGGAGATTTAATGTAGAAAGTTGCCTGCAATTTCACCAGTCTAAGAATGGTGAACACGTTTGCAAAACAGAAAGTTGTATCTTGGATTGTGAACATTGTCAATAAATCCTTCAAAAAGCACCTTGCACCTTCTTGTTCAGGTGCGAGAAATGGTATAAATGTGCAAATAGATAATGGAGAAAAAACATTAGGAAGGTGTCATAAGCACTGCTTCTGCTCTTGGTGAATGTATTCTGGCTGCACATGTGAAGATGACTGAAAACACACACAGATTCTGAAAAGTATAAGAAGTTCTGGGCACTAGGCAGACTGTAAAACAATCTGCTTAATTTATCCAAATGAGGATGGAAAAGCAATTTTATGGCAAACGCTGAAGTGAAGTGAATGCTAAAGCAAATGAGCGAATCTAATGGTGTTACATACTTGTTTTAATCAGGAAGTTTAATATATATTTATTAACTGTCTGAAGAAAGTACTGTAACTAAAATGGTAATAACTTTCTTCCTTGACTGACCTGGGGACTCAGCACCAAGTATCTAATTCATTCATGGTTGATAAAATAGTACAATAACATTCAGAAAATATTTCTTATTTCAAACTGGTAAAGAAGGCTCACAGACTAGTTTTTAATGAGGGCATTCTATGACGTTTTCTTGTATGTCTGTATCCAAGCTCCTAAGTTAATGATTTGAATTTCATAATACTGTAACATAATTAGAATCTCTAGTGCCTTTGAAAAGTGGTCAGTTTACCTAAAGGCCTTAAATAACTTTTTAAAAGTTTAAATACAAGCATCCAAATTGGAGTCATGGTGAGAAATTATGATAAATGTTGTGCATTATATTCTTTCAATCTATTGAACCTCTTGGAAATTAATAAAAATCTAGTGACTTTGTTTATCGAGCTACTGCTTCACAGAAGCCAAACATATTCAGAGAGTGAGTATTAATTAAACCACAGCACTTCTAGGAATGCACAGGAAGATGAGGAAGTGTGACTGTGCATATCTGAAAAGTTTTAGTACACATTAACTTTCTGTTGGCTTAAGGAAACAGGTGAGTCACTCAAATGGTTGGATCTGAGGTTTGGCTTAGAGTGAGTGTTTAGGGATATAGATGAAAAGTATACATTTGTAGCATGCAGTAGATTTGGAAAGGATATTTAAGCATACATTTTTTGTTATTCATGTGAAAATACTATTATTTTATGCATGTTTTTTGCTCCTGAACCCAAACAAATTTTGACAGTCAGTGTCAGTGTTGCTGCAACTTTGCTACAGTAGTATATCTATGTTAGCAAAAAGCATATTTCAGGAAAGTTTTGATATGATGACTTTCTAGGCATTTTCCTTTTTAAAATACAAACATAAAGACTCTGCACCGACTTAGTTCTGGTTTGCAGGTTTATGAACCTGTAATTCAAATCTGTAGTCTAAAATACAGATTGCCTCCTGTCAAAGTAATTTTTAGTCTATCAGGTTCCTTGTATGCTGGTTTCTTCCTGGGGTATTTGGGAACATTGGGGTGTCCCTGTGGGCTGTCAGGGCAGGAACCAGGGCCTGTCCCACTTCCCAGTGAGGAGCAAAGAGGCCAGGGCACACTGGGGCAGTCACTGCCCTGAGTTTTGGTCACCAGCTTGGGGACATGATCAGTTTAAGTCTGGGCTGGGACTTGGGCTGTGGGTGGCCAGGCAGAGCAGGACTTTGGGGAGTTGGAAGCTGACCCTACTGTAGTGTCACTGGGATGGGGGCTTCCACATGCACAGCACTGTGCAAGAGTCCTGATGTTTCCACCTGCTTGCTAGTCTGAGGAGGACTCGTAAAAAGGAAATCCTTGGTGCCTGTTGTCATTTTCATGTACTTAGACTCATCAGAATGCCTTAATGCAATAAATTGGTTAATAAATATATGAGGATTTAATATTTTTAAATTGGCATGTCTGGTCTTTTACCACCATAGAGCCAAGACTCCTGAAAGAGGATAATAAAGAATGATAATATATGCATTGTGCAGTGCACAGTGATGGATATGCATAATGTAATGACTGTAATGACTGCTCATAGGACACTACCTCTGTTGCTGGTTCCAAATTATGACCTATAACATTAGTCATGTCCAAACATTCATTATTTCAGAAAAGGCATCTTTTTTCCTTCTGTTCAGTTTTTTTCCTGATGTGTTTAAGAAAGTCTGTCCTCTTAAAACTGTTTTTAGAGGCTGCTTTTTTACTTCTTAAAATATGTTTAAAATTTTCCAAAGACATCAGAGAAGGTTATGAAGGTTTAATTCTTAATGAAAACAGGAAAAGTATATTTTAAATATGGAAATCCTCATGTTTTTGTGATGAATGCTAATATGCATTCTAAATCACTGTGCTTTTGAGCAAATCTCTCAATTTCTTAAAGGGACAAAGAAAATCCTCATTAAACATATTCATCAGTACTTTGCAACGATAAGCAAAAGAAATTCTTTTGGTAATATCTCAACGTACTTTAATTTTTTTTTTTTGTCTTTTTACTGAAGATTTCAGAAGGGGTGTTTAAAAAAGAAAAAAGAGAGTAAGGTCCATTTATTTTCACTTTGTTCCTTTATTATCATGTCAATATTTTCCCTCTTCTTTTTCTGAATCTAGTAGTATTGATGTGATTGTTTTTGCTACAGATCTGAGGGCTAAATATCTGTTGCATTTAAAATCAGATTGTAAATCTTTTTCTAGAGCTGAAAAATAAATGACAACCTAGGGTTTACAACAGCTGCTGTGGTTGAATAAACCATGAACTTTATATTATCAGGTGAATATCTGTATGAAGGCTTTAAGCACATCTCAAAGCTGTAGGATATTGAAAAATAATTTTGTCTTTATTAACCATGACATCCTACTGAATAAATTAAAAGTAACTTTTTGTGGATGATATGAGAGGTTTTGTTGTCCTTTGAAATGTATAATGAATTTTTCTTGGAATAAAACAGTTAGTTGCTACCTGTTTATCATGCATTTCAGCTTAGTATGCATCTCTTGTCCCATTAAAAATGAGAACTTAAATCCTCATTAGAGAATACTGGTGAATAGTCTTTCTGGGTTTTTATGGTTTTGTTTTTGCTTTCTGAAAGTGCAGACACCTGTTTGTCTGTTCATTTTTCATAATTGTAATGCACAGATAATGGGGATGTGCAAAAAGATAAAAAGTTTTATTGAGTTGCTGAGAGCACAGCAGAGATACTGAGGATGAAGTTTCCATGTTTATTGACAAATGTGGGAATGGTAGTAAAGGGGTGAAATGCTTATAAGAGGCAACTAAGTAAAAGTAATGTAAAAATTGAATATTTTCCAAAGATGAACTCCAGTATTAATTAAATAGAGCAATAAAATTTAATTGGAGGTACACATACCAAAAATTAAGGAAAAATATATAAAAAGTCCACAGGAGAAACAAAAAGGAAAATGAAACCTTGATTTAGATCACAGGTTCATATCATTGGCAGAGCTTTGTTTGGACCAGCTCTCCCCTCCCATCACCATAATCTTAATGTTCCTAATAGTGTCCAACTAAGGCCTGAAGTCATTGTAAGTATTGAATCATTTTGTTTAATACTTTACTTGGACTAGAAAAAAAATTGTATGAGCAGCATTATAAGCACATGTATTTGAATTCCTAAAACAACTAACAAATTTATTCTGTGCAAGAGATCTATGGATAGAATATGTGATTTGTCATGAACATTCTTTCAGTTTTCTTAGAAAGGAGGGGTAGAAGTGTTGCTCTAACAAGGACACCTGTCAACTACTTGTGGAATCCACAAATGGATGAATATTGGATTTTTGGATACTCTGCTAGATTAAGTGCAGCTGTCAACAACCTTGTGAGTTGCTGTGTAACTTGTGAGACACAGGTGAGGGTCTATGAATATTTTTATAAATGTTTGTGCAGGTCTTGCCTTGGGGGCTTGTCTCATAGGTACCAGGCATCTACCTCATGCTGAGCCATTGATGCAGTGTCAGGTGCTCGTGTGGGAAGCCACTTCCTCCCTGTACCTTTTGTTTTACCTTTTATTTTTTAAAATATAAATAAGATTTTTAGCGTAAGCCATCAAAGGCAGCTTAAGCCACCATCACAAGTAAGACCAGGTCAAGTTCTTGGGCTTTCTCCACATGTGTGACTAACCAGCAGTTGACACCCTACTTCCTATAACCTCCTTGGTCTCCTACCCCAAATGTGTTATATTTACTGTGAAATCGATTATGGTTTTATAACATTTATCTGTTGCCATTTCATTTCTGAATAATTTGCATATGAATTAACCCAGTCAACTAAACATGATAACAAATGTTAGATTAAGATAATAAAAAGATCTATAATAGTAAAAGGAGTAAGTTTTTAGAAAAGCCTTTCTAACACAATGCTGGAAAGAGCAAAAATTGGGAAAGTTAACAGCTTTAAAATTGAAGTAGGTTATGCTATGAAATTGGCCATATGGCATCCTGTCTGCAGGAAAATAACTGAATTGGGAATTCTCTGAATTCCTTTTGATTTTACACTCAGTTGTTTGATGTAGTTTTATAAAGACTTGTCAAGGCTTCAGGTCTTTATAGAAATTCTCATGTCCTACTCATGCAGACTCTGGCACAAATATTCTCTATCCACAGTTTTTTTTCTCTAATATATAACTCAATTAACATTTATGCAAGCTCTGTGGTAGTGTTTGTTTCCCAGATTGCCTATCCTGGAGAGAAATATGTAGGTCTTATGCTTCACACATTATTCAGCCTTGGTGCTTCCTTGGATCTCGTGGGTTTTCCTTGAGCAGAGCGACAGTTTCTCTAATTCATAGTTCAGTGTAAAATATAACAGATCTCAAAACCGCTAGTACTCCTGTTTTTTGTGGAAGACAAATCTTCTTCACTACATTCTGTCCCACCATCTCTTTTTTAAAGAGTCCTCATTTTATCTGCTGCCTCACTTTTATTGTGTAATATCTACTTGGAATTTTTTAATTGGCACAAAATTCTCACAACTAATAAAAAGACATGTATGTTTTTATATTAAAAAAAAGTGTTTTCCTTTTCTGTATACTTTTTTAAATATAAAGAAAATGCTATGTAGGAAAACAAAGTGAAGAATTTTCTTTGAAAATGGTGTATGTAAGGAAGATAAAAATTCTTCCTGGATACAGATAGTATAATACCTCATATTTTAGAACAACTTGCTAAATTATTTTTTATCTTTAGCTTTTTCAGTCAAAATCTCCAACCCCTCTCAACTTTGTTGCAGTCTTATTAAAAATACCTTATTTTACAAATCTTATCAAACTAGGAAAATAGCGACAATAATTTGATGTCCAAACCAGGAAAAACAATGCAGATTATAAAACATGTAACTTCTTCAGTATGGACTCAAGGTTTTCAGCAATTTTCCCTACAGTGTAGAAGAGGAGCAACAGATTGTTATCCATGGGGGGGTGCCAGTGACACCAATTATTATGTTCATATTTATCCTTTCCCTGTCAAGGATTGTCCAAAGTAGATGCTGAAGGATTAGTGCAGACTCAGGCTTCTTAACAAACCTTGTAGAAAAGTAAACAAAAAGTTAAGCAAGAAGGTGCATATTACCAGTCATAGTTAATCCCCTTGGTCCTAAATCCCTGCTGAACTTGCTCATCAGCTTGAATGCAAATGAGTTGTGGAAATACAGGCCCTGAAAACAGTGATTATCTTCCTATATATACTGACTGGAGGTATTCCTTGCTGTAAACTTTCCTACTTAATAAAACCATCCTAGAAAATTATTTGAAATACTGAGAAAGTAATACAGGGGCAATTTTATTTGCAAGGCAAGCAATGGTTTGTGAAACATCCTTCTGTTTAGAACAGGAATAAGAATTCCTCTACCATTACATTAGTAATAGACATTTTACTTTTACTCTGCTCTCTAAATGTATTCATAAAATTTGTGAAAAATACAGTGTTCATAGCAAATCATACAGAATTTGATAGTAAATAACCCAATATACATCTGGTTTTATCCCATTTTTTTACAGTGTTTTCATTACAAGGAAATACAACATAAATAGATTTACTAAGAATGTGTTTTGGCTAAGCTGTGTGTGAAAAAGCCCATATCTTTCTATAGATTCATGCCAATTAGTGGATTGAAATTAAGAAAGCTGACTCAGAAAATATTTTTTTAACTGGTCAGCAACATTTTAACTGAAGATGTGCAAGCATAGCTCCTTAGAGAATGAGACATCAGATATTACTTCTATGAAGTAAATATAAGAAACTGCCATCCTTTCATGTTCAATTCCCTTTTTTTGAGTTCAATCCAGCACTTTTTAGCTTCAAGTTTAATTACAATTAGAGCATAAAGAGATTACCACAAAAGGATATATTCAGAAAATTCCTTTAAATTTATTTCTTCTACAATAAAATTTTAAATCCCCCCCTATGTTCTGAAAGCAGTGATACCTGAAATTCCTCATTATAAACGGGAAACAGGATCACAGGTTTAACTAGAGGGCAGAAGGACATGGCTTTCATAGAACACCCCATAACACATCAATGCATTTGCATTTGTTTCAGCATTTTGTTAAACTAGAAAGGCAGTAAATCATTGCTACAAAGACATTAATCTGTAATTCAGATATTCTTTTCATTGTAGTGTGTACTTGACTATTTTTAATACAAATCAGCAGTCAAATGTGCTAATATATGCCATGCTAAATTGTACTTTGTTTCACCTGCTCAGTAAGTACATTGTGTGCATTGAGTGTATTGCACATTTCAGCTCTTCAGTAAATGTGTTGTGAATACATTAATAGAAATCAGCATCTGTTTGCAAACAAACTCCTATGAGAACAAAGAGACAAAATGATTTAGTAGCTTATTTTCAGGAATAATAATACTGGTGCAGTTTCGATCTTTCTGCTTACTGTCTTTCATTATAACTGATTTTGAATAGAAATTTATCATAGATTATGCCACAACTCTCTTTGCTTTTAAGATGAATACAAATGATATTTTATAATGTATAATGTGGTACTCAACATTTAAATTTATTCTAGTTAAATGATCTAGGAAATATCTTTGATTATGGGGCCAAATGGCATGGTAAGCCCATACCCATTCAACTCACATACATATATCATGCACACATCTTCTTTCCCTCCCCAAATAGGGAGGGAAACCAAATGTTTATTAGGATTAGCTCTAACAGATAACCCCAAACTTGCCCCTGTCTTAATCTAGAATATGCTAGTCTCAATGGTCTGTGCTGAGTGTGGACAATTATGTATCACTGCTAAGGTCCATGCATGTGTCTTTTTTGTTTTACAGGTGTACACTTAGCCTTCCTATGAAGCTTTAAAAAATCAGTAAAAAAAATCGCCTCTCCCAGAAGAGGGAGAAAAAAAGATAACTACTCCTAAATAGAAGTTGCTTAGTGCACCACAGTAAGCAAGGAACAAATACTGTAGCCTAATAAATGTATAGGGTAATATAAAAAGCAATGTTAATCAATTCATGGAGCATTTTAGTCATAGGCTTTCCACAAAAAGTCTTAATATGTGGGCTTTCTAAGTTACTGCACAAGTTATCATCAGCACATGTCCTGTTGATGTCACATAATAGACTGTAACAGCATTGGAGGCAGCAGATTTCTAAAACACTGCCTTCTACAAAAGAGAAATGAGGAAACAATGACACAGGGGTTAAGTAGCATTCCCATCATTTTTATCACATTAAAGGTTTGAAATATTTCCTTGTAAATGGAAAAAACTGCATTTGAAATATCTGCTTTGCTGACATTGGGAGTGTTTTTTCTCCCCTGACAGGTGTAAATCGTAGGACATGAGTCCTTGTTACCAAGTGGTGTCAAGGTGTGCTCCCTAAAGCTCTCATCCCACTGTCTTCATAATGCTTCAGTCTGTAGGAAATGCTCTGAATAACTCTTCTGACTATTTCTAGACATTTAAGCAAGGATCCTGATACTCAGAGGTAATGATATTTGCATTTACCAAACCAAACATTTTAACTTGTCTTTTCCTTATAATGTCTAAGTTCAGTACTTTTAGTACTCCTGTTAAATAAATAAAAAGAAATTATTATAGAACAGAGAACATTGAGAGGCAATGAAGCTTAATCTTGCTTTTGATAAGGGTTCAAAACTACATTGACTTCAATGAGAATTTTACAAAGAAAGTTATTATAGATTTGAATCTCCAAGACTTCTGCACAGAGAAAAGTTATTACATTCTTCCTGGGCTCTTCAAAGTTCCCAAAAATTGGAATCACAGAATGTAGATATTTTTCTCAGAAGACCTTGTAACACTCTTGCAGTATTTTTCCAACTTTATTAACTCATGTACTTTCTGTAATCGTGCTACAAAACACAAAATATTCAATAGTGTAACAGTATTTAGTTTGCAGTAGCGTAACTGAGAAAATAATTTAAAATAAATAGGCCATGGACAATGTAGCTTCCAATATCTGATTTTTATTTATATTTACAGAAGCATGAAAAATAATGTCTGCCTGTCAGTCATGAAAAAAATAAGAACACCCCCTCCCTCCCCAGTTCATACTAGATAGATGGGTTATGAATGTGCTAGATGACTTTGTGTCTATCAAACACAACTACTAAGGACAGAAATTGGCAAGAACACAAGTCAAATGCATGTGCTCTCAGGCAATCTTGTGCTATCCCGTTACTGAATTGTTCTATCCTGCACTTCAACAACTGAAAATTACTTCCTTTTAATGATACTGAAATAGCACTTGTCACCCTGATGTGTCTCACACTGTATATTAGGCTTTCTATCCTTTCTTTGGTGATAACTAGAGTGGCAACATTCACCCTTTCACATCAAGAGACTTTAAGATGGAGAAGAGAGAAAAGAGGCACTAATTCACTGCAGCAAAGCTAGTCCCAGTAGCTGAGTGATAAAGTGTTTTGACAGAATAGTTCAAAAGTCATGTGGCAGTAATTTGTCATTGCATGTTTTATGCTCTGCAACCTATCAACAAAAATCTACAAATCTTCAAGCCTTTACAAGATAAACTGCCTTCAAGATGCATACTTCATCACTGAAAGCAAATATACTTTGAACTGTTAATACATTTTTAGATTAGGTAATACAAGCATTCAGGAGTTGTATGGACCAATTAAAAACTAAGTGTAAAGAAAAACGTAAAGACAAGGATTATTGCTGGAATATTGGCATTGTAATACCAGTACAGGATCCATACCTTCTTATCCAGACCTTGAAGAGCTTTTGTTTCATGTTTAGAAACGAAACCAAGTTGAACCCCACAGCAAAAATCTCATTTTAACATAAAAGCAGAGACATAAGAAAATAAAGCATGAAATAAAAACCACTTTTTCAAAATCTTCAAATGAAAATGAGGACTCAGATAAGATGCTACCTACTTAAAAATTGTTCTTTTGAATATTTTAAATATCTAAGATATCCAAGGAATGCAGCTGATGGATAAGGGTTCAAGGCCACAGAGCTTAGAAGGCTTCAGACTCTTCCAGAGAAGCAGATTGCTAGGCAGCCAAACATGTGGAAAAGATTTTTGTACAATGCTACCAAAACCCCCCTCTGACTAGATGGCTTGGCTACTCCAGTAGCAGGGCCCAGGGTCAGGGTGGAAGCTGCAAACCACCTGCCAGAGGAGCAGCCTGCTGAAACAGCCTGCTGAAGTGCCAGCAAGGGATGCAGCAGTTCCACTGCTCCTGAGGACATAACTGGCACTGAAGGAGGGACCTGGGATAGGTCTTTGGAAGAGCTGGTGTCCCAAGAAATAATACTAAAAGTAATTTTAGTAACAAAAACGTGGAAGTGAGCCTTGTGGCATTCCGTGTTCTCTCTCAGTTCCTTGCATGGAAATTTTGATTAATCTGATGATAAGTATTAGATATATATTATTGGGGAGCTGTTGTAGTGCTTTTGTAGTTTGACAAGTTGGCAACATTCATGGCTGTAGTGCTCCATGTATTTACAGAGTTACACAAAGATGAAGTAATATTGCAAAGTGCTTGACAGAAAGATATCTCAGTGTTAACACTGTCTCTAAGGGTTTGCCTAATCCCTCTGATAAAATTGATGATAGTTGCACTTTTTGTGGAGCGATTGTGCTGCAGGAATTGAATTTCAGCCACTGGTTAGTTTTGCACAGATCACTGAACAGCAGAAGGCCATTTGAAAACAAATGATTCTATATTCCAGGATCAGTTCCATGAGATAACTGAGCTCCTGTGTTAGAATGAAGAGAAAAATGCTAAGGAGTGGAAAGAAATGTCTGAAAGGAAATGAAAGATGTAGCTTGGACATCCAGTAATATTGGACAATGGTATTGTTGGTGTGATTGTATGACTTGCTACTGTGCTGGAGAACTAGTGAGTGACCACTTCCAATTAGCTGTGAATCTATGTGTGTAAATGAAAAATAATGTCTTAATCTTTGGACCAAACTACTTGCAACAAACATGCTCAAAGTGCTAGAGCAGTAACTAGGGCAGAATTTGATCCAAAAACAAACATAGAAGCAAATAAACAAAGCCCCCCATCCTCTCCACCTGAATATACATTTTAAATTATTTATATTCTTTTGAGGCGTCAGTTAAGGATCATTTATATCCCACTCCTGTAGAAGAATTGGAGTAAACTGCATTTAGCTCCTGGTTCAGACTCTGTCCTTGTTCCTTATGCCATAGTTTTTGGGACCTGCGTAAAAGCAATTACCTAAGCTGGTAATTCACAGGCACATGGATTTCTCCTATGCTTATTGTGTGACTGTTAGGAATGAAGTGACAAAGCCAAAGATCTATGTCCTACAGCCTCCCCTTTGGGCTTGCCCATTTTGAGCAAGATTTTATAAATTAGTTTTCTTCCCTGATTCCGTCTAATGCCATTATTAGACCACTGCTTTGTCCCTGCAGAACTGATATGCTCATATCCAGAAGACATGATGGCTACACCATCATTTTAAGGAAATCTATTCTCATCCTACTCTCATCTAACTCTTGCAAGTGATAAGTCTTTTAGGCCATGTGCCATTCTGGATCTAACACTGAGGGAGATAAATTTCAGAAGTGAAAACAGTAACTGCCTTTTATTCTACAGTGGGAATTATAGTTGTGTCAATTCTGATTATCAATTCCCAGTGGAATATAATTATGTTGGTATCCTGTCCAAAACATGTATTTTAAAGCACTGTGGTGGTGCATCCCCACCTCCCTCAATACAGACTGCTCTATAGTGTCAGAAATTCTTGTTAGCCTGGGCCTTGATAAATGACTTCCAGGTGATGCTCTTCCCCTTGAGATTATCAGAAACACTGTCTGTACCAGGAGCTTCTGTTGCCTAACCAAGGAAGGGGATGAGACAGAATCAGTCATCCCCTGATAGCCTTGGAACATTGCTTTACTGAGTCATAGCCAGATTGTTACTAGACTTTTGAAAAATTCCACCAATTACCACCTTGGATTACAGCCAGGATGGAAATTGGCAGATGACTAAAGCCAATTGTCTTGTGACCCTATAAATGGTGGGCCTAAGTGAAGGCCTTTGAGCTCTCCTGGATTGCAGCAGGCTGAGACCAGCATCTCCAGTACTTGGAACACCTTTCAAAGTTCACCTTTAAGAAATAAGTAAAACAATATACACTGCACAAAGTAAAACAGAAAGTAACTGATGAAAAATTCACAGGAACAATAGCTGCACATTAAAAAAAAAAAAAATCTCTGACATTACACATTCAAAAGTAACATCTGTTATAAATTAGCAGTATCAGGATCTAAAAGGCTGCTTAATAATGTGCTTAAACAACACCTTTTGCAACTGGTGAAAAATGTATTTTTTTGGAATGTACTTTGAGGTGTAGAATCTAAAGCTATACTAATATTAAAACATAGCTCCTTTAATTTCTTAGAAGCTTTATCCAGTTTGATTGTTAAATGTGAAATTGTTAAGTTGTTAAAATATATTTGGAATTCTTTTACAGAATTCTTAGATGGAGTAATTTCACACTTTTTAAGATGGATACATTTATGTTGTTTCAGTTTGGGTTTTTTTGATCTGACATTTCCCTAATGACAGTGGAACAGACAAGAACAAAAATGAAAGAGAAAGATGTTAAGCAAAGACTTCTTAAGGTAAATCTCCAGTTTGAAAAGGACAGCAACTATTTCTTAGCATGTTGTAACCTGGCAGCTAAAATTCATAACAATATTAACCACACAAAACAGATATGCAGATAGAAATACAAGTTATTGACATTTAGATAATTTTCACATAGGAGTTTTCCACCAAGAATGTTCATTGTGTTGCAATTAGTAGCTAAAAGAGTAGCCAAAACCATAGAAGAACAGGCAAAACTAAATATTAGAAAAAATAATTCTAAAACGACATTAATTTTAAACAATTAATTGGGCAACACTTTGAAGTTTAGTTTTACTTCGTGTAATAATGTGAAAACTAAAGATCTAAAAAAACTTCTCCAGTAGTTCTGATTCTCTTCTGTCCCTATATAGATCTCCCAATTACTCTTTAGTTGCTTGAGCACAGCAGCACTTAAGCGCTAAAGTGCAGCAGCAATTTTTTCCTGCTGTAATTACTGTGAGATTCTATTTAAAATCTAATTTGAGTTAAACCTGTATATCTTCTGCTGTAAATACAGAACAAGAAGATCCATATTGCTGTACTGAAATAGTCTTGGAATCCAATTTTACATGACTAGTGAAAGTGATCATTGCTCATGATTACTAACTCAAGTTTAGCATCTAACTAAAATGTTAGATGTGTTCCCAAAAGGTGGTGATTCGATCTACTTTAAAAAAATCACACTTAAATTCCCTGTAAAATCCAAGGAAGGAAGAAGGTACATCTAAAAACAGAGAATAATTGTTCCTCAGTCATCCAGTGTGCACTGACTGCTGGGAACACAGATATGTCAGAATGGTCACGTAGGCATGTAGGGAATGAGGCCTGCTCTGAAGAGGGACACCATGAAGAGAGATGTAATAAAACAGCATAAAGGCAGGACTGCCCACCTTCCACATAATGTTCTAGTTCTTTGAAGCTTTCCTCCTGGAAACTGAAAAATTCTATTCTGGGCTGGTTTTTTATCTGACACTGAATCAAAGCCTTGCTGTAACAAGTATAATGGAATGGGGGGAAAAAAAAGGAAAAAACCCCATAACTAGTACACAGATAAATCATGACTCCTGAAAAGGTTTTTCTTTAATTCACTGTTTAATGTAAATTGCATTCAGGAGAATGCTGTTGGCACTTCCAGATCACCATTCTGCTGTCTCTTCACTCTTAAACTTAGGGGGAAACCTTAGGTTTTCCCACATTGCAGACTTTCACCATGAGACTATTTTTCCAAAACACAGTCCACAAAATTGGTGCCTGCCCAGAGTTTCAGTGCTGTTCTCTTCAAGAGGCAGGGATCCATCTCCTCAGAACAAGTAAGTCTGATCATGCCTGGGTGACATAATTAACTTTTAGCTAAAATGGAGGAATTACCACGGTCAACTAAGCTGGAAAAGCAGGAAGACTGAATAGCTGCTTAACACTCGGTGAGCTTTAGGCAGACATGCCCTGACTGAACTCTCCTTTATCTATGCAGAATCACATACATACATCAGGGAACGGGAGAGTTTTTAGAAATGGGAGGATTTGAGGACTGGAACATACTTTGTGAGATAGGAGAAAAGCTGCTTTATCTGCCACTTCCCTGCTCCATAATAGTAGCTGAATAATTCTTATCAGTGCTACACTAATATTAGTAATGGAGATATAAAGGCTTTGTAAGGCTTCTTCCATTTGCTTTGAAAATGGAATAAAAATTTCCCCAGAATTTCGTTCTGTCCTCTAATTCTGCCTTCATTTGTCATGTGGTATAATAATACATATCATGATGAACTCATTTGATTTAAGGCAGATATATGTAACAGATACCTCATTTCAGTTTCTAATTAAATGAAATTAATTAAATATTAATTACCATTTCACTGTAATATAGCTACTTTCTGAAAATACATTAATAAAAAGCAACATAGAAGTAGTTTGAAGCACACAGAAGACTGGGATACTGAAACTATGGCTTTGTTTATAAAAGATTTACATATGCTGAGCTTTATTCTTTGTGAGCTGTTCCAATGACTTCCCTGCAGTACTTCATGCTGTTTAAAACCTTGTGAAATTCTTTGCAGGGTTAAGACCTTCCCCATTACAGACAGCATAAAGGTTGAAGAAAAATATACAGAATATTTACATTTATTTCTGTAACAGATTCAAATATGTAAAGTGCAGCCTTGTCTGCATATACCAGAGGGAAGCTTTCCTGTTTTAGCCAAACATTAACCTAACAATTAAAGAACTTGGGCATTTTATTGCCAGTTCTTCCACTTCTTAGTTGCCCTTAAAGCATTAAACACATTTCTTAACCTCTCTGAGCATCTTTTCTGTTTTTTGAAAGTGAAAATACAACCAAAAATTATACTTAACATTTAACTGAGTTCAGATTTTTAAAAAGAAACTGCAATAGAAATAGGCAGACTTACTGTTCCCTCATCTTTCCTTTTTTGCAGTAAGCAAACAGAAGATTACATTTGTTAACTTTTCATTTAGAATTGTATGCATTGTATCATTGACATATAATCTGTCCTCATTTTCAATTCTTGAAATGCAACTCAAACATTCTGAAGGTCTGAAAAAATTAAATCCTAAATATTTGATTATTAAAAGTCAAAATAATTAGAAATGTTAGAAACTGTTGATTCACACACTAGAAACAAGTTTGCATCAGAAAATATAATTCAGAAAAACATGAAGGAACACAGTCTAAATTTAATATGATTACAGATTGCAATTCGATGGGGAAATCAGTGTAGCCTAATTTGCATTTTGAAATGAAAATTAACTTCATAGATTTTTTTCTCCTATTAGTTGTGAGAAAATGAGTGTCCACATCTGTACCACATTTGTAAACATTTAGATCAACTAACAAGAAACATTGTTGTACCAAGTAAAGCAATCTGTTAATTTGTGACATAATTAAACATGCATTTCTGTAAAAGCTCAAAACTGCAAGCATGTTTAATGAAATTTAAATTACATTTATTTTGCATATCCAGATATGTTATTAATAAATGGAGTAATTTAGACCTAATTTACGTAGTAAGTGACTATAATTAAAATCAAACCTTCATTAAAGAATCACAGGAAATCTTTAATTTCTAATGTATTTTAAGGATAGAACCAAGATTAATTAAAGAGTAATGCCAACAATGGCCACTAATACATATGAATCAGGTGAAAATTATACTGAACATGCCAAACTATGTTAAAACAAAAGAAATAATTTTAAAATATTCTGATAATCCATGACTATAATTTTTGCTTTTCAGAAATGTTTTAATTTTGTCATCGAGATACATTACACAATAATATTGAAAATATAAAATAGTAAGAATATAAGAAGTGTTCAATTTCTGATATTTCTGATTTTTTTCTTTTAATTGTTGATATTGGGAAGCATGGGAGCTCTTTTTCTTCCCAATAATGTACCTATTACATTACAAACAAATAAATCATATAGAAGATTTTAAGTTGTCTTTAAATTTCAGGAGTTTGGACTTGAAAAAATTACTAAATTTAAGATGAATAATGGTAAGGACATGCATGTTTTATACCTTACAAAAGGTATAAACTGTAATACAATTCCCATGTGTGTAAAATTATAATCCTGTTGTCATCATTATGCAGGAAGAAGAACTCATTTGGTAAATACATAGTTTTTTTCAAAGCATTCTTCAGATGAATGAGATGATGGTCCCTCAGGCCAGCGAAATTCTACTGACTCAGCAAAAAATCATAAAAAACTCTTTTCCAGTAATAGGGACGATGCCTTAAAATTGCACACTAGCATGGTTTTCAAGGTTTCCTTTTATACATGCAGTAGATTTAATTAAATTATTAGTAAAAAGCTTACATACTATTCCTACTACTTAATTATTTTTTGCTTTGTCTTGTGGTCTCCTGATGTTTCCACACAGGTCCACAGAAAAATTCTGTGCTTTGTGCATTTAGCATGCACACAGTCAGGAACTCCAGCCTGAGCTTTATCTGGAAATAATTGCAGTGAATGGGAAAGGGCGACACAGACCTGGAGTGGGGATGGACTACTGGGCTGGCAGACCACAAGGGTAACCACAGCACTAAGAAAGACAAATCATTGCTTTATGAACCAGTGTTCAAAATTATACTCAGAAATTGTCAAAAAAGGGATAGTCGAAGACACCGTGACCACTAAGAAATAACAAAATTGTTTCTGACTTCTACTTATTCTGTTCTAGTATTGGATCTTAACTAGCTCTTCATGATTCAGTAAAGGTTTGGATAATAAATATCTGCCTGCAAAGGTATTTCAGATCTCAATATGTGTAATAAAAGTAGAAAGAACAGAAAACCAATTGCCATGATGTGATTTTATCTTTCCGTTTAATTTTCTTGCTTTGCAGTCTTGATATCAAATTCTCTATTGAAATCAAGATGAATACATTTGAGCTTTATTTACTATAGTAAAACTCCTTGGTAAAGGACAAATGATTACTGAGAAAGTCTAAAAGAAAAAGAGAGATTCCCAACAGCATCTTTGTATTTCTCAACATTTCTATTATAAACCCAGATGTTTTTCTTAGTCTCTTGGCTTTCTACAAGAAACTGAAGATATCAGCTGAGATGTAGTTTAATTAAACAGAACAAAAAGCATGACAACCTCTAAAGATATTCTGACATTAAAGAATAGAAGATAATAAAATAATAGAATTCCAATTATTAAATATTTACTAAGCAAAAATATTATTGTTTGCCCTCAAAGAACATTGCCACTGGAGAAAATACATACACTTGTTCTAATCTCAGTAGAACAAGTCCAGTAATTTACCATGTGTATTCTGTACTGATTTTTATTTATGGTATGTTAAAATCGGTATGGCAGGCCTCATCATGCCACCAGTTTGATATAAAAACATGCCTTTCACTGCTAAAATTGAATAAACTTGAATTAAAGTTGGCAAGATTCAATAATAACAACATTAAACACTGTTACTGTCCAACCAATGTATGAGTGTCCTGTGAACCCTGTCATCATTAATGAAAGCTAAATCTGCTAAAAAGCATAATTATCATGTCCCAAGGTATGAGTATTATAAAGCACTTATGTGTGGTATATATAGTATAAATCTATTATTATAACAAATAGTTATTTACACAAAATTTCAAATGGTATGTTTTTATTTGTGTTGTTTGTAGATACCACAGGAGAAGGAACTGAAGGTCCTTGCTTCCTCAGGGTCCCCTCATATCTGATAACAGACTTATAAAGAGAAGATTGTCTCATACAATATTTTCTACTTTTTCTGGTGTTTTGACTATGATTTGGTTGCTATGACACCAATATTAAATAATTCTTTCAAAGAACTGTAACTTGCTCTATTTCCGAATAAATTCAACTCCACATTTTCTTCAAAACACTGTAAGTGAGAATATGTAACTAAGAAAAGACTGAGGTTTTCCAGCTTATGTGTGTGGATTGAGTTCTGGATGACATTTTTTCTAGATATTTATTGCCAGCTACTGTGTAAGTATATTGGTAGTTATTATGGGTTTTGTGAAAACATCATTCATGTTGCTGTAAACAGTGACCAGTAAAACCTACACACCAGATTTTAATATTTCCTTCTCTATGAGAACACAGATTGTAACACATATACATTTTTTACCATTCAGAAAAAGCTGTTATCAGCGCTACACCATTTATTTTCTATGACATCTTTTACATTTCTAATGTAAATATTTTTTCCCCTTGTAACAGCACTCAATAATATTTCTTTTAAGCTATTTCAAGAATGGAGGAAGGTTTTCCTGTATTTCTACTATGTGATGTTACAATTTTTTATCTCTATTTTATGTATCTTTACTTTGAAATATATTCATTTTTATTTTCCTATTAGTGGGGGTAATACTTTATAGATTATAGTTACAGGCACATATTCATTTTTGAAATTTAAGTCTTACAAGCTCTTTAACAATTTCAAGATTTATCCATAAAGAGAACTGATTATTCTTCCTGCAGAGGTGCTCAAAGAAAAAAAAAATCACTACACAGAGATTCACTTCCTATCTACTACCTCCTGACAATAGTGCTAATTTGAAATGGGAATGCTCTGTCAACATTGCCCTTGAAAACATTTGTAATGTTCTTCATCTTCAGGCTGTTAGCAATGTCCTTTCATGGCTCATTTTACTCAAATTAACATCTTCTCAAGATACCATTGACCCTGACATTATTTTACATCATCTTAAGCACCTTGTAAGTCTCACTGGCACTGTTTTAGTCTGGCTGATGACTTTATTTAACTTGGCCACAACAGTGTAAATTAATTACTATAGGTATTTTTTCTCTGAACTTATTTTCAATTGATTCAGGTATCTAGACTATGTACAATAATTTTTGTTACCCATATATTCCTACTTCCTTATATTTTTGTTACCCATATATTCCTACTTCCTTATATTTTTGTTATGGTTAATATAATGCTAAATGATGCTTGTTATCTGAACTTGCAGTTGATTCTTTTTAAGTTTAGTTGTTCTACTGCACTATCTTTGAAAATGGAAAATTGTATAACAAACTCAGTTTAATCAAATATTTATGCATGACAAGGAATTTCTATTTAGAATTTTAAGTTAGGTTTGTATCTTTGTTTGATACCTGTAATCAGTTTAGAGTAACCTAAAGGCAAACAAGGTATCCTACTGGGGATGCATTATTTGATGCTATCTGCAAGGTATTTCCCAAGAAAAGCATCTTCCTGGAATGTAATGGTTCTCCAGCAATGCACTGAGTCCTTGATCCATGTGTGATCCCACACAGTGATATTTTTTGTCACCCCAGAAGTCAGATCTCATGCTGTGGAATCTAGTGCATGGTCAGGTACTTCCTGTTGCATCAGTGTTCATATCCTTCCTCAGTGAATAGTTCTGTGGATGCAGCACCAGCAATCACTCCCACCCTGCTGATGGAACCAGCTCCAAAGCCTAACACAGAGGCAACTTCTGTCAGAGACAAGCAAGTTCATTATTGATATATGGCCACAGAATTTTTCTCTGCTTTTGTCTTCTAGGTCAAAGAATTCTCAAATACCAGATTTCTTTTCCATACAAAGCCATATGTAGAGAATAAACATTTTCCTTGTAGCCTTTATCTGTGTATTTGATAGACTGACTCTTATGTGGCCTGACTTAAAAATTCATAGAGAGCAGTGGGAATGTTTTTGACAGGGCTGCTAGCTCCTCAAAAATGCCTCTGAGATGTCTGAATGTAAAGGTCACTCCCATTTCCCTTCACCTATATACTTGGTTTATTTTCCAGCTGAAATTTGGGTTATGTGTGTTTACCTTAAGTCACAGCTGCCTGAATTACACCCTTGAAACTTAGATAACTGTTTTACTTATCTTGGCTACATGCTGCTGCACATGAGTGCAGAAGATAATACATCATCTTATACAATACATACAATATTTACATACTGTAGGGAGTCTGGATGTCCCTCTATCTCAGGAACAGTGGAAAAAAAAAAAAAAACAAAACAAAAAACCCAGTGATACAGACATTTTCACATAACTTCTTTTTATTCATACTCTCCTACTGGCTAGTTTAGGGATGTTGTTGCTCTCAGTTCTTAAGGATCTACACATAAATAGGAACATAATATGTTCCTACTGCATAGGAAGATAGGATTTTTTACTTTTTTTTTTAATGCAGCACAGTGAATGCTATATATATAGGAGACAGATATACTTCTGTATCCTGGTTTTAGAGAAACTTTCTAACTTTAGAGGTCTGTGTCAGTTTTCACACTTATTCTTTCATCTCTACTGCTAAATGCTTTTCTCTAGGCATTCTAGTTCATTCCTGAATATTTTCAAAATAGAAAAGTAGAGGAAAAAGGGTTCTAAGCTAGAGGTTGAAGAAAAGCTAGGACAAAAGATGTGACAGGTCAACAGAAAAAGTGACTGGAGAGAAAGAATAGAAAAAATAAATTGGTATAGGAAAACATAGAATAAAAAAGTATAAAAGAAAAAGTTAAAATGGCCACAGCTGAGTATTTCTAAAATAAAACCGAGGATGGTTAAAAAGTAATAGAAAGATTAGGGGAAACCAAAGTAAAAAAAAACAGACCTCTGAGAACCAAGAAAAGAGGATTATGTGCAGTAAGTAACTAACTACTAATAAAAAGTATTTAGACAAAATAAAAATAAGCCATGAAATTAATAATAGCTGTTAATTACATTATCACCTTATCAGGACTGCTTGCATTAGTGGAAATATTGGAATTATATGGGATTAGCTTCTCTCAGATTCCTCCACTAAGGTTTTTTAGCATATTTGTTCTTGTGTCAGATGCCAGTTTCAGGGTTTCTCACTCTGAATGCAATTATTTGGCAGCTCAACTTCTTCTTCTGTAACACTTTTTTCCTCACTCTTACTCTTGAAACTTCTTCCGTCTTTTGACTGTTATTCTATCTGCCTATTTTTCTTACTCTGGGAGCAAGCTAATGGTAATGTGGGAAACATGGAAAGAAACACTCCAGGGCAGGCATGGAAAACGCCTGTTTTATAAAGAAGCTTGTCGTGGGTGGAGTGGGAGCTTTGGATAAAATTTAATATTAAACTGCCACTGAGACAGGAGAGGCCAAGGATACCTCCTTGATTTCTTAAACTCTTCTCAGAGGGAGAGGTCTAGGTGAGGCTGGATCTTAGCCTCAGACTATCAATGGCTTAAGATTTGCAACTTTGTCCCACAGATTTTAATGATGGCAAATCATGTATAAAAGATAAGTTATTTATTAAGACAGATGAACAGACAAAAGATAATGGATGAAATATCTGGACCATAATTGCTTACTACACAGTATAAAATGGAAAGAACTAATATTACGTTACAGTATTACATAAAATAGTGCACTATATTAAAACTAGTAAAAGAAATGGTATTGATTAGGAATCAAACACAACTTACCACTGAAATGACAATAATGTACACAGGTTCCTTCACTTAATCCATTGGGAAGTAACTGTGAAATAGGCATTCCCACTCATGGGAGAAAATCCACACATTTCCAGGAAAATATATAGAAGCCTTCAGCTTTGTGGAAATTTGGTGTGACTCTTACAGTTGTGAAGTGAATGGCTGTCTGTCAGAAATCCAGCTTACCTGGTCAAATCTCATCCAAGAGTAAGATGTTTATTGGCAACTGGGAGCTGCCACACCAGTGTTAACCCCATGGTGCCAAAAGAACTCACTGGGAGACAGCTTGTCTTGTTTGAGTTTTCTGACCAGTTAACAAACAATAGGTAAGCTCTTAAGGGAGTTAGATGTCCTGCATTATACATATATTATGCCTCAGAAGTTTATTACTTCCACAGGCAGCTCAGGTCTAAAAGGCACTGAGACCACTGCGCAGTGCTCCTGCAATAAGCATTGAGGGGGATGGCAGAAACAGATCTAAATGCACCAGCAGTTTTAAAATTGTACAGCTTATTAGCTCTGGTTCAATGTCAGCTGCTCTTGGCCTGGGTCTCCAGAGCACCAAGTATTGATCAAGCTTACTAGGTCAGTCACAGTGCCAGGCAAGAGCTGTCTCTCTGTATTTTTCCAGTGTCCCAGGTAATGAGCCCTTCTGACTCTGGAGCTTAGGAGAAACAGTTGAGTTGCTTTGCAAGAAGCTGTCTGAGCCCTGCAAAGCTGGGACTGAGGCAGAACTAATAACCCTCGCTAAAGTGAAGCTGACTATGTATTGGGATATCTCTACATCTGACTTTACAGTACTTTTGTGTCTGGGAATGTAATAAAACTGTCTTTCATATGGTTATGGATGGTTTTATTCTCAGCTCCTTGCTTATGACATGCTATTGTACAGCACACTTACTTACAACAGGGGTAGCTGGGTAGTAAAGGATAGGGCTGCCTGTTAGGTCCCACTGTGGCTATAATAAAACCAGCTGTGTTGCTAAGTGGTCCTTTCCTCTTCTCCTTTAGCCTATGGTCTCTTTCTTTGGACACTAATATTTCTGTGGCTGCAAGATAGCTGAATCAGAACCTTTTTTTTTTTTTTTCTTCTTTTAAATTTTTTTTTGTCAGTCTGTGTTTCACCTGGGTCAGTTCCTGGATTGTATAACTGTCTAAAACTGTCCAAGTGCTGATGGTGGTGTAAGAGAGGTAAATATCAAAGTACAGAAGCACATACTTAGAGCTCATTGCCCAGGACCATGTCCAGACAGCTTTAGAATATTTCCAAGGATGGAGACTCCAGAACCGCTCTGGGCCACGTGCTCCACTGCTCAGTCACCCTCTCAGTGAAAATGTGTTTTCTGATGATCATATGGAAACTACTGGTTTTGAGTTTGTGCCCATTGCCTCTGGTCCTGTTACTGGGCACTGCTGCAAAGAACCTACCTCTATCCTCAGGTATTTGTACACATTGACAGCATTCCTCCTGCTCCTTCTCTTCTCCATGCTGAAGCATCCTAGCACTCTGTGCCTGGTAGTTCCATACTTATACTGGGGAGTCCAAAACAAGACAATGTGCTTCATCTTTGGCCTCAACAGTGCTAAGACAGGGCTGTCATCTATTTTATTCTTGTGTCTCCATTACATCATGTAATATACACCCAACAAGAAATTTCTGTTCCGTATCAGCTGGCATTAGTATCGCCCCATTGCATGAGCTTCCTTTCTAAATGGTCTTCTAATGTAAGCTTGTAATTTGGGAACAGAATACCCAAATTGCAAACTCACATTTTTCTCCGAGCAATTTCTTCAATGGTAAAACTGCTGTAACTGGGTTACAGGAAACTGCTCCTAGCCTACTCAAAAAAGAATGTTTTCCTTTTCTTTACAGATCAGTTTTCAAAGTCAACTATGATCAGAGAACATATATTAACAAGAAAGGCCAGAGGAAAGCATTTTAAAAAGAGAGAGAAAAAGGTTTCTCGATCAAGGATTGATTGTAAATGTGAAGATTTTTGACAGTTCCAGGACAATTTTTTTGCCTTGTCTTTGATAGGCAATGTCTCTGGTCAATCTGAGATCCAGCTGGATAGAAATCTTTCTCAGTGGGTGATTAAAGTTTCCTCTTTTTTCCTAGTGGCATTAAACAATGCAGAAAACAACTGACAAAGAATCAAACAAAGAATCAAAGCCTTATACCAAGACTGTATAAGTTACATTGTTAAACTTGAAAAAAAGCTTTGGCTATTCTCCTAGCAGACTAAGCAAGTGGGGAAGAAAATATTTTCTTTTCTTTTGAAAAGGTGACATATGGGACAAACACAATAAAGTCAACTAAAGAAAAAGGCATAGAATTTCCTAGAATTACTCTACAAAAATAACCCAGAAGAAAGGAGTTTTTTGTTTGCTTTCATTCATTTAATTTTTGATTCTTTGCGCCTTTTTTCCCTCAAGAACTAGATCAATTTACTGTTACAGAATAACTACATGAGACTCACAAACATAAATAATTCTGGCTTTACTTACTTAACTGCTAAAAACTAGAAATGGTCAAAAGCAAAAGAAAAATGCTGAGACATAGAGCACTGTTGTTTTTTCCTAAAATAATTTATTCCAAATAAATAAGAAGTAAAAAAGGCAGGATTTTGAATAATCTGAATCTGTTTCACTTTATGCTATTTAAATTGAAAACCGGTATGTCTGTTTCAGGGGAAATTATTTACATAATTTATTGCACTAAGTGATTATACAGCTGGAAGTGAAAAATCTTAACTTAAAATGTCATTTTGTTTTCTTTTGTTTTCCCAACCAATTTCATTCACTGATTTGTTAAAAATGCTAACTGCAGCTGTAGACTTTGTTTTCTTTAATGTATTCAAATAAATTTGGCTAAAAAGTCATAACTGACCATCTAAAAAAAAGTTGATGCCATCAAGACAAATGAGTTGGTGCTTCATTTTCTACACCTCAAAGTCAAAATCCAAAATCTAAATGCTGCTGCCTGTGTATCTTATTCAGTGTATAAGGAGAGTTTCTTGTCCAAATTACATACTAGATATTAGGTGGAGTACAGGCAGTCAAGAAAAATGCTAAGTATGCAGGTTTTGTTGAAATCCTACCTCTCCTGAAAGGTTAGGCACTTAAACGATTTGGAAAAATTCACCTTGAATTATTTTATGATCATAGACATTTAATAACCACTCTTTCAGAGAAAGGAACCGTTTGCTCTCCGCTTTGAAAAAAAGCAGTGCATACATTAATTCCTTTCATTCCCCAGTATCAATGTGAGCATGAAGTGCAAGGTCTGGTTAAATTGCTCCTTTCTCCTGAGTATGGGAAAAAAGGAGGATTCAAGGTTATGCCTGTACCCTCCCTGTTCAGTCTCAAAAGATCATCAAGAATGAGCACTGCCTATACCTCCTATATAGATGAACATTCAAAATTGAAGGTACCATGACGTGAGAACAGAAGAAAAATCTGTTCCTAATTCAGTAGAGGAAGAATTCACATGAGAAACAGATGTTTTTATATTTGCCCCATTGAGGGTTCTTTCTCAAATTCTCTCTTTTTTTTTTTTTTTTTTAATTTAGTATCTGTATAATAAGAAATGCAGTTTGTGTCTCTCATTGAGATCGAACCAAAAATACTTAAAATGAAAATCCCATGCAATGTTCCATTTCACAATGCTTTTGAATTTCTTTCTGATGTTTTGACTCTTATGGGAAAATACAGGTGACCTATTAGCTCAAGGAAAACCATATAAATTACACTTATAGAATAGTAAGCAGCATCCTAGAATAAATAAAAACTATTACTTTGGTTTTCATATTCTGTATAGAAAAATCTATCATGAAGCTTGAATTCTCCAAGAATGATTCATTCATGGATTGGTAACTGAACTGAACAATTTTCCATTGGTTGTATAATGAAACCTTCTTATTATTTCATAATTTATGAATAATGAAAATTTGCACTGATATTAATGATGGTGAAAGTAACTTACATCAAAGCATAAAGAATTATTCAAGACAAAAAGGTGTAACCTGCCTAATTATTTCTCACTAATAATTCTGTGACTTGAATCTTGAATAGACTACCATTTTTTCCTTCTGCATAAGTACTACTATTAGTAAGGAATATTAAAACCATTGCCTTTTTAACCAGTTGAAATGACATAAGCAGGCTTAACTGTAAATAACATACATATTCATTACCTTCATTAACACTTTCATGGTAAGCTAGGAAAGAATATAGTTTTTTTCCTTGTCTTTTCACACTCAAGTTTTATTTTTCATTGATTTGCTGTTATTATAAGCAACCTTGCATTACTTGCAGCTTAATGATTTAACTTTTTTACCAATCCATATAGATGTGTGTTGATTTCAGATGTCAGTTAATGGCTGACAGAACATAAGACACTGACCATTCTTAATTTTCTCCTTAAATAACAGAATATATTACCTTAATTAGCATATAGTCACGCACTTCACAGGAACAAAATGAAGACCTTTTTTTCCAAAAGAGACTATTGTACTGGAATATTATGTGGAGATAAATTGGAAAATGAAATCAAATCAGCTCCTGACAACCAAAATCTTTATTTTGAAGGCAGTGTAAAATGTTGTCACAAAATGCTAACAAGAAATAATGATTGTTTTCAAAATTCCTACAACACAGCAGTACAAACCACTCAGAGTTCAGCCATCTGTAGAACTAGTTCTTGGAAAACCCTTTTACTTTCAACAGATATGATATAATCAATTTCTGATTTGAGCTGCAGTTTCAACCATATTCATTTAAAGTCAAATGAAAAAGTTTTTTTCCATTAAAAAAAAAGAAGTACCATCAATCTATGATTAGAATTTTGATGTTATAAATTTTATTACTTATATTAGCTTTTGAAAAAATAAATACTTGTGCTCTAAACATGAGAAAGGCTCATATCCCATGCAGTATTTATGCACATTCTTAACTTGTAGTATTTGAGTAGTCCTACTGAATTCAACATTATTCAAGTTCTCTTATTGCTTTTTTCCTTTTTTTTTTTTTTTTCCTTCTTCTATTAAGCATAACAACAATAAACCACAATGCTGGTAAGATTAAAATACAAAGTATTCGCGATATTACTGGAGATGGTAGTAGATTTTTAGAGAAATATTGTAACCAACAGGAGATGCAAGACTGATCCTGCATGTCATACAACTTTTCAATTTGTAGAAGTCAGAGGTTTCTTACTTTCCTGAGCAAGATATTCCATTTTGCCCACTGTGTCTATCTACTTACCCTTTTCTTACATTAATTTGTCTACTTGTCCTTACTTGAACTCAAACATACTTTTAGAGTTCACAACATCCTGCAACTGTGAATGCTACACGAATTACACACTGTATGCAGTGTCTGTAGCAATCAGTGTTAGCTCCTTCTGTCTACACAGGAATTTCATCCCATGTATATTCCTAAACTGAAGACAGAATTCGGTGGTCATTGCTGAAATTTAGTGAGCTGGACCTTTGGAAAGTTACCTATATCTGGATAAACAAGAAGAGAAAGAAGTACTTGTACCCTTTTTTAATATAAATGGGATTGTAAACACCCTGAATTGTTGATAAATTCATGTATATAAATAACAGTAATGGTCTATTTTTTACTTAAGATGTGGTGCATCTACTTTTCTATTGTAATACCAATATTCAAATTCTGCTAAGCTTTTGCAGATAAAGGAATGTCTTGTTCAAAAGTTTCTCAATTACCTACTGATGGAAGTTCCATAACTTTAAGAAATATTAGGCAATAAAAGAACCAGAATTCTAAAGAGTAGTGAGCATATGTCTTCTGGAAAAAACAAAGGCCTCTTGAATATAGATAGATCAGCTTTGGATGAAGTTCATCTTGACTGGTAAAGCATTTATCACTGTTTCCCACAACATCCTCAAATATAAGCAGACAAATTGAGTTACATAAGTACACAGTGAGGTGTATTGAAAACTGAGTAAATAACCAGATCCACTTAGTTTTGATCAGAATCATGAAGTCCAGCTGGAGGCAAGTAACCAGTGGTATAGCCTAGGGGTTGACACCGAGGACAATACTTCAATACCTTCATTGAAGACCAGGATGCTGAGACAGAGCAAACCCTCAGCAAGTTGTCACAGATACTGAGAAACTGAGAGGAATAGCTGATGGATGGTTGTGTTGCAATCCAGAGGGGCTTAGACAGGCTGGAGAAATGGGCTGAGAGGAATCTTGTGAAGTTCAGCAAAGGGAAAAGCAAAGTTCTCTTCCTGGGTTGAATAGGACCAGACACCAGGATTCTTTGAGTGCCAAGTGTCTGGAAATCACTTCTTAGCCCTACAGAGAATTTTAGGGTTCTAGTGGACAGCAGAAATCCTTTCTCATAGCAAAGAAGGCCAAAAGTGTCTTGGACTGCATTAAGGAGAGTTCTACCATCAGTTCAGGAGAGGCAATCCTTTTCTACTAAGCAGGGGTGAGACTGTATCTGGAGTACCATGTTCAGTTCTGAACTGCTGAGTATGAGAAAGATATAGATTTACTGAGGTTAGTCCAGCATAAAGCCTTTGTGGTAAGGAGCTGGAACATCTTTCATACGAGCAGAGCCTGAAAGCTGGTACTGTTCAGCCTGGAGAAGGAAGACTCAGAAAACATACTCAATCTGACTCTGCCTGAACTGTGGAGCTGGACTGGACAATTCCAAGAGGTCCCTTCCAAAATACATGATTCTGTGATTCCATCGTTCTTGAATCTCATGATGTTCTGTTGATCCAGTCCTCTGCTTTCTGAGGTCACTCTGGATTGACACTTTGCCATGTATTTTGTTAGCCACGCTATCCAGTTTAGTGCCTTTAAAAGCTTTCCTGCTGTTGCACTGCTATTGTTCAGTTCACTGATAAAGATGTTGAAAAAACAGGCCTCACTATTGACCCCTGCATACTCTGCCTGTCAGTGGCTGTCATCTGGACATTGTGCTATTGCTCATATTCTTTGCACACAGGAATCCAACAGGTTTTCTGCATACCTAAATATCCATCAGTTCATTCAGCCATTGCAGATGTCATCAGCTTCTGTTTTAGTTTCTGTTATTTCTGGTATTTAAGACAGAACATAATGTAAAAAGGTCAAATGTCTTGGCCAGTAAGCACTGCCTTCCTTATGGAGAAAAGGAAAGAGGGGAGTGAAAATATTATCACTGCTAAATTAGGGACTTCTTTAAAAAAATCTGTCAATTTACTTTCTGATAAAAGCAAATAGCATAGGATATGTTCTATTTACTTGGTTATAAACATTCTTAATGACTGACATGTTAGCAGCTTGTATATATTCTTTTTTTCAAAATGTAGTGCAATTAAGATTGTAAAACTAATTAAGGAAAAGAAACAGTGGTATTCTCTATGTAATGTTTCCCTGAAAGAGATTTTGAAAAATTGATTTAGTTGCATATGTGATACAGAGAATAATGGGGTTTAGATGGTCTACCAGAGTGCATAATTATTTAGGTAATGTGGACTTCTGTGACAATTACTAAAGTCTGTTACTGGGAATTATATTAGTATTTTGTCATGGTATTAAAGGCTTAAAAGTGAAGAACAAAAAAAATTACCTGTGAGAAAGGTTAATGAGACTTACACAGGTAATGTGCATGGAACTTAAAATGTGGTATTTGGGACATTATACTCCTTGTGGAAACAAGGAATAGTCATATGAGATAATTCTTTTAATTTAGAGTCATAAAAAGGGCATACAATGTACTGTATAACCACAAAAGACAGATTCTAGACATGTGATGCCTCAGGGAGAATTACATGCTGGCTACAGAACCATTAAAACTCTTGAAAAAAAAGTTTTTTAGTTTTTATACCTTGGCTCAGCATTGGCAATGTGTAGATCTATATATCTGTCCAGGCTAAATTTAAAAAAAAGAAAACAACACAGTCTCCAAAACAACATTATCAGTTATATTTTGTAATGGCACCACAGAATTCCTAGGTTATATATATTCCTAGGTTACTTGTAATTGGAAGGACAGGGGATGAGGGCCAAGGCATGGTATAATCTAGTGGTCATAATTCTGTTTCAGTTTTAAAGCAATGCAATTTATAAATGATATGGGTAGACAATGTCACCGATGAGTCAGGAAGAGAATGAAGGCGACACGACTCCATGCATTTTCAGAAGGCATAGAAGCTAAATTTTATTAGAAAATCACACACCTTTTATAGATAGGATCAGTCACCTAGGACCTGACTGGTCTTCAGCAACCTCTCACACCACTGGTTAATTAGGAACAACACCTTCTTGTAAACATCTTACCATAAACGCCACATCCAGCATGTACCACATGCTCACAGCTGCAGAGATTAAGAATTGTTTTGATTCTTTCTCTGAGCTTTCCCACACTTCCTCAGGATGATGCCTGGAAAAGCTATCTGTTTCTCTCTGACCAGAGAGCCAGCCACTACAAGACAGCATGCCTCCACAATGAAAGGAAGCTTAGAAATATTATCTGTCAATATTCCCTTCGAGAAGAATTGTCTTTCTGATCCTAGCAACCATTCAGTCAAATTGTAAATTCAGTCAGCCTGATGCAAGCTCTTATCATTATAATAGCTTGAAGTAAGATGTACTGCTAATAGAAGTGAGGTATGCTTTTGCTTTTCATAGTTTTCCACATTTTGGGCAGATTTTATGACTGTTTAGACATATCAAGATACACAAGTCATCTAGTGGGATTTCTGTGGCATGACTTACATGCACAACAGTTTCAAAAAATCTGGAGAGTTTCTATCTACTTAAATATTTTAAAGTCTGACTCAGTTTTGGAAGCATGTGGCAAAGAAATGAAAAATGAGCATCATGAAGAGGGTGGGTAAAAGGTAATTTGTCTTTTCTAGACAAGAACTAGAAAAACATTGAAGAATAGTGCCAAAGGGAACACTGCCAAAGGGAATTGCAGATTCAAGCTTTCAAGATTCAAGAAGTTTGGACAAGTATTCAAGGTCTGATCAAATGCTGGTCACTGTAAAGAAGATTTAACAAGTCTAAGACAATTCTCAGTCCATAGATGGTGTTTGGGAGCTGAAAACAATCTTAGACTGCCAGAGAAGTGGGAGCTGCAGGAGGACAAACTAATTATTGTTTGCACGCAGACAAAGAGGGAGAAAATCTGTCCCCTGTGTCACTGGGTGAAGGGGCACTTAACTGCACTCCCCCAAAGGGCATCCAGAGGGAAGTGGCAGGGAGGGAAAAGAAATGTACCTTCAGAGACCCAAACAGGACAGTGGTCATGAGGCCATCCCCTCTGCATTTGCTCCACTCATTGCAGGAGGCCCTGGCCTTCCTGAGGAAGGCTGAAATGGTCAGCATAAAATGCCCCAAGAAGTACTGGGCTGGGAAGTGCAGCACTAGGGAAAAAATTGTAGAATCTAAGGATTTTCTCTTTAAATTATGTAAGATGATTAATGAGCCTTTCTGTAATAATTAGATTATGTGGACTGTTAGACAGTTAAAATATTAATTGGACTAGTAGTAAGTTCCTGGCTCACAGGAGAGGTGTTTTGCTGATGCCATAATGAGGTTCTGAGAGTTGCAAGAGCAGGAAACCCACCATAGGGCTGGTGTCACCAGGTCCATGGCTGGGTACAGCCAGGGTGCTTACAGGGACTGCAACCTCACCCTGGCATAGCTCCCGCCATGAATAATGAAGAAAAATCTCTTAGAGGCAATCTTGAAGGAAGTCCCCCATTCTCACAGTGTAGTAACTTCAGTTTATGTCTTAATCCAGAAGCCAGTCTTTCTGTTTTCATCTAGCCTTACACTTCCAAGCCTTTACAACTGAGTTTTAAGATGATTACAGGTGCAATTTGGGTACTTTGGTGATAATATGATATAACAGGTGATCCCCCTGTTTGAGATATGTATGTTTCTTTGGCAGGTCTGTGTGGCTACAGCAGCCAAGCTTCTCATCAGAATGTTTATATAACATGAAAAAAAGAGTCAAAATATTTGCAATATGGCCTTATTGAGGTATTTGTTTGTTTCCTTTACTAGTGACTCATGAATTATTAAAGTGTTTTATTTTGAAAATATCCCAATTTTTTCAAGTTCTGTGGAGGGGATGGTTTATGCTGAGAAGTTATTGGTGAGAAGAGATCTGTGCTTTACAAAAGGCATCTATCACCTGTGACTTGCTGTACCTGTGTCTGTGTAGAAGTAATTGTAACTAAAACAGAGAAAAGACAAATGGAGATGAACCATTTTAGCTAAGAGCAGAGTGGCTGATTCCTCTTGTGCCCCTATTCCCTCATGAGAAAATCACATTGCTGAGGAATCTAGAGCAGCTGTATCTTCAACTAGCACTGCTAAGTCATTGATCTCTCACTGCCACCAGGCTTTCATTATTTTCCTCCTAAGTGAGATAGTTGCTCCTTTATGTATAAGCTACTTCCTCATCTTGTAAAATCATTAATTTCCTTCCTTATTGCTTATGAATTCCTCTTGAGGGCCTGACAGTATTTTCCTAATAATTTTCCTCTCTTTTTCCTTTCATTCTCTTCCTTGTGTCCTGCCTGAGGTTGTCTGAGTGCTTATGGATGATCTGCTTCTCTGCAGCAAACTCTCTCCAGCTACATAAAAAAATCCCCCAAAAACCAACCAACAACAACAACAACAACAACAACAAAAAACACCAAACCAAACCAAGAAAACAAACCAACAAACCCCATCCCCCCAAAACAAAACAAGACAAACCCACCCCAAAACCAAACCCAAAACTAAAAAATAGAGCAGTTTTGTTCGACAGTCTGCTTTACCATACCGGCTGCCAGATAATTAGTTTTCCTATTATTTTTTAGTTAATAAGTATTTAGTGAAGAGAAATTTTGTCACTGACCATGTCTATTACAGTATCAGAAAACTCTCAGCACAATTTTGTTTACAAAAGTCAGAAAATTACATTTGGAAATTTTTAACAAGTAATATTTTAGCTTGCAGACTCAAGAACGCAGTATAAAAATCCACTTAGAAATGGCTATATTTGTCATCAAAATATTCTGAAAGTGGAATGATAAGTTTCATTTTCACTTAAAAAAATCAATGAGACTCTTTTGACCATGAATTATCTGAGAGAGAGCACTCTCAATTTTAGAGACTGTAGAGAACCATATATTTCTATTTAATCCATAGTAAAACCAAGATATGCTAACTTATGCCAAAAATCTATATATTGATTTTATGAACATTTAGGATTGTTTACTATCTATCATACTTGCTTCTAGAAAATGTAATTATTTTCAAGGTATTTTATGAGAACCTCTGAATGGCAGTTTTATTAGATGAGAATCAGGACACAAGGGGGCTCACTTGCTTTACTTTTCTGGATTTTCTTGTACTACTGATATTGTACAAAACATGATTTTCCTAGGAATTATCGAGGACACTTTTTATAAACCTATAAATGTGATTGAAGGGTAGGTTATTCTACTTTGAGGAAGAGAAATTTAAGCTTATAGATTTTTTTTTTGTTCGAAATATATCATTTTTCCTTAATTCATCTTCCCACAAAATAATTTCAAAAATGAAACCCTATTCACTAATACACATTAAATTTAATATGTATGATGACATTAATTTCAAAATCTTTTTTTTAAACCAGGGGGATGAGATTAGTCCAGTCTTTGCAAATATGTAGCCTTATATGTGTGGACCTTCTTTGACCTATGATGGAGCATTCCACTTTGGGAAAATGTTAATTGCCTTTGCCAAAGCAAATAGAGTGGGTTAAAAAAAGCATTTCATTATTACCTGAGCAAGACTGACTCCTCTTTTACTTTAGAGGAATAAAACCATTACTCTTGTAAGACAGACTTGGTTTGCCAGAGAGAAATAAGCTTTCCACTTCCTGAATTACATCTGATTGCCTCTGTGTACACTGGAGGTGATGGCTTCTTCACAAAGGAACGGATGAGGGGTTTTCTTGCATGGATCTGTTAAAGCATGCAGTACCTTTGTCTCTTTGACCTCTTGTGTGGAAAAGAATTGTTCTTCAATGCCTTCTTATAGTTCAGATTATCCTGTCCTTGAATTCCAGGCAGAATATGCCTCTTATTTCCAGTAATATTGATTTGTATCATTATATCACCATGAAAAAAACAGAACAAATTTCCTCCTGAAATATTTCAACTTAATTTCTTCCTCAGGAGGAAGAAAATTCATCAACAAAAAAAATCTAGTTTTCCCTTTTTTGCTCTTGAAGCATTAGTTGGCTAATATTATCCCAGATAAATTCTGATATTTTCAATGTCAGATGCTGAGAAAAAACAAAAAACACACTAATAGTGAAGTGATTCTGAAACTTATGCAATAAAAACAATTGTGTCCATTCTAGGTATAAAAGTAAGGGGAAAAAAAAAGGAAATTCTGCAAAATGAAAAAAAGGTGAAACAAATGTCAAGAAAAATATTTGAAAGTCTCTCAGATCAGAAACAAGAGTTAATTCATCCTGGTTTTACCAGGGATGATAGGGAATTTATTAATTTGAGTCTGATGATGGATATATAAGATATTTCTAAAATGTTGGTTCACCTTAAGAGCTGAAATTCTCTTTGAGAGAAACCAACTTCAAATAACTTACCTGTTGAAGTGCTGTTTGGTTTGAGGCATTTATTTTTACAGAAGCTTTTAGAAGTTTTAGGTCTCTCTGGAGCCTTAAAGCTTGTGCTGATCTGGATAAAATATTTGAAAGCGAGGAAAGAAACATAGTCTAATAAGTAGTAGTTACCAGGCAAAGCTGTGATTCAGCCAAGGAAAACAAGCTCCAGACAGGTTGTGGCTTGTTCATAAAAATGAAAGGAGGCCATTGCTTTACCCCTTTCCAGCCCCACCCTCCTGCCCAAACGACATTAGTTCTATGAATAGAAAGTAGACATGCCGTGAATAATAGCTTTGTGATTTATATTTATCAATCCGTATTATTCTAGGTAAAAAGGTCCATCACTGTGTTTTTCCTTCAGATATTTTCATTAGTTTCATAAGACCTTTTGCCAGAAGAAGAAGGAATTCAGATTTGTACACAATATCTTCTCTCTCTTTCTGCATCACGTGGATTTTGACAAGTCCATTAGCAAAAATTTACAGTTTGAAATCTAATTTTGGATTGAAGACCAAATGCTGAAACTCTTACTTATGTTAGTTACCTCAGTACGGACATTGAGAACTTTCTTTTTAAAGGTTCCTGATTATAGAAAAACAATTAGTCTACATTTAAATGGCATAGCTGAAACCATACTACCCTGTGTTTAAAGCACAGTCTATGACTTCTAACTGTAGTTTCTTTGGTTAAGCAAACACTATTCATGTCCTGTCAAAGAATAAGCAGCATTTAGCTGATTGCATTCATACATTTGAGCATGTCAAATGCCTGATGATAAAAAAGCTAATAGCATAAGAGGTTCAGTCCAAGTACCTGGAAGAGTTGAAGTAGGTAATGAGTTTTAACTGAGCTGATTCAACCTCCCCATCACATGTGGAAATAGATTGTTAGATTATTTAATGGTACATAAAAATACCTTAAGCTTTCTGTAGACAACCAGAAAGTATTCTATAGATTGTTTAGCAGAAGTAAGATATGCGTGCTGGCAGAAAAGGGATAAAGTGGAGGTATTCCTGCTTTCACTTTTCCTGACTATACACTTATCACATAATTTGACACAGAAATGCTAGTGTAGGTTATTGTTCTGAGAATTCAACAGTTCCAGTAAGGATTGATTTTAGACCTTCAGTTACACTGTTCTTGCCCCCACAGTGTTAGACTCCAGTAAAATGCACTGATTGGATTAATCCATCTGCCAGCTGAAGAAGTTGACAAGGTTAGAGGTGGCAATAGGAATTTGTCATAGGTTTGCTTGTTTTCAGCACTGTTTGTTTGCAGTGTCCGGATTTGGTGAGCTGAAGGAGTCCCTGCACTGCAGCCGAGCGTATCCGTGTGCAGATTTCCTCCTTAGACAGCCAGCTCAGAGCTCAGATGACTTGGCTTCTCCCGTGCACAATCACTCATGGGCTGTTCAAGCACCAGTGGCTCATCAGAACACCAGCTTCCTGGAACAGAAGCAACTGTCCACTCGAGCCTTTTTGCCTGGAGCTTACCTTCCTTCCCCATTATATGGCTCCTTTTTCATTGTTTTGTTTCAGCCTCCTCTCTGATTACTCAGAGCTAGAAATCACTGTTGCAAAGTTAGTGAGAGAAAAACTACCGGTCTGGCAGTGTCAAAACAATGGAGCAGCAGGGTAACTTCACTGATCTGTTGGATTTCTTTATTGTAGAGCTTAAAACAGGTTCACTTGAATTAAGAGAACAGATAAAGGTATTCTTTTTTAAAAAAAAAATAATTTTAAAAAAAGTTTGTCACAGTTTTTAAGAACTGTCAGCCAGATTTAAGGAAAAGAGGACATGAACACACTGACTGAGGTTTTCACTAGACCCCTTGAGAGTGACAAGTTTTATCTTGACCAGTCCTAACAGGTATCTCTATGTGAATTTGCATTTTTTTTTAAACCTGTCCCTGGATTCTTTGCTATCAATGTTTTTCTTGTATACCAGTATTTTTAAATCACTAAAACCACATGAAAAAATATTTCCAGCAATTTATCATATTCCACTTTTGCAGTCTGTAATTCTCCAAAGTGTACAGTAGTAAAGCATAAAATGCTAATGAAAAACACTGACAACCTGTTTCTAGTTTTGGATTTCTAAGCAAAACCTTGTTTATGGTAAAGCAAATTAAAATAAATTTGTAAATAGATATACTCCTTCAGTAAGTGAATGACAGAACGAAATTAATACAGCTCTGTTGAAATTCAAGGGGTTACTTTATTTAGGTGAACTAAGAACCTTACCTTAACAAAAATTTCAAACCATATCATCTTTTTAATCCCTCTTACTAACTAAGAATTATATCAGAAGACAAGTATACAGAGTGAAGACCAGTAGAAAAATTTCTGAGTTAGTGAAGACCTGGCATGTATTAAAGACATTGTACAAGAATGTCTGGATCATCTCCTATCTGAAGTCTACATATTAATCACTATTGTGAATATGAAATTGTGCTGCACCCTGGTAAGCTTTCCCTGTAAATTGAGCTTACAGATTTCAGCTCATTGTTATTTAAATGTATCTACAGTATTTACAGGACTAAGTTGCCACAAAGATTAAGTATTTTGGAATCATCACAAAATGTCTTTATACACAGCTATATAGATGTGCCTAAAGTACGTATGGCTTGAACTTAAGTGTTATTTTTACACACTTCCATATAATGAATAGCGTCATGCCTGTTTAAACAACTATCTAATGTAATATTCTTGAAAAATATGTTGAAAAATAATTTCAGAGTATCTAAAAAAAAAATCATGCTCCTATGCCAGATGGTGAAATCTATGTCATATAATTCTCTATTTAACTGCGTGTTATATTGCAGCTTTGAATAACCTGGCATGCGGGAGGCTGGTTGAAGCCCATCATCCATAAATACAAAACCAGTTATTTTGGGGAAGTGTTATGGGAAAAATCTATTGAATGTTTCTCAAAACATAAAGGTTAAAACTGTCAGTTATATGCAACAGGTTGACAGTGTTATTAGAATTCTGTGGTGATGCCTTAGAGATATTTTGGCAGTATATCAAAGAGTGAAGAAATAGTGATTGAATATGCAGATTTTTGGAAACTGTCTGCAGCCTAAACTGCTATACTGAAAACAAATTTCTATGTGCCTGCCAGGATTTAAAAAAGAAGTATTGTGAAGAACCGATCTGCAGTCATTGATGAAACAGTCTGAAATAATTACAGGGTGCTGCAGCACTGCAGAGCAAATTTGTGCAGTTTATGGATTTCAGAGTCTGTAGTTGCAGTGGACATCAAATACAGTGTTAGAGCAAAGTACAGTTTACAGACCTTGGATTATGAAATTCAAAACGGTATAGACTTATCACCTGATAATAAGGATTCCATATCCTGAAAGGGAATCAAAATTTTTTTAAAAAATCAAATAAATCAACTTCTAGATTTTTCTACTTGTATTTGTTGCAGTATGCTCTAGTAATTCATAAATTTGGAAGGATAAATGTTTGCAATTCTGAATGGAGATATAAAAACAAAATATAACTTTGTTCATTATTATAGTGTTTGTATTTCCATATTAAATTTTGCATATATTTCTACCTATTATTTATAAAGGAGATGGATCAATACTTTAATTCAGATCTATGGAATACTATAGTATGTGCATGCAGTATTCAATTTCTTTGACAAGACAATCTTTTTTATGCATCAGGCTGGAAGGACACTTCCTAAACTTGCAGTTTAACACTATTTGAAATGTTCTTTGAGAAGCTGTGGTTCTAGTAGGCATCATCATTTATAACTATGGTAATTAACTTTTCTTGTGGGTGTATGAGTAAGTTATTAAGCTTGAAAATCCAGCTTCTTTCTACATTCTGTTTAATGCTGTATAATCTGATATTTTCTTGTTGCGACAGATAAGTGAAAATTATTTGAGTACCAAAAATATTTTGGCCAATGATATTAGCTTAGGCAACTCATACCAGGAGTTTTACCCCATAAAATTGACATTATTCAGTGATTTCTCTTCATTGTTTTATTACTGAAACTTTTTATTATTTGAATAGATATTAAGAATTGGTCTTTCCAGAAGTGCATACAGCATGTTGTTTACATGTGCAGTGACTCAACAGTAGTCAGCAGCTGATGATTCATTACCATATGCTACAATTTCCACAATTGCTGGTGATTATTCGTTGAGAATTTTGATCCAATCTTAAAAGACAGCTTATGAGTTCATGAATATTATGACGGCAAAGACCCCAGGCAGGATTCATCTTACTTGGCTTTAAACATCTACAGTTAGGATGTCTGCCCTTAGCTCCGTTTCTGTTCAACTGAGAGAAATATGTGCATCTGTTGCATTTCATCTGATCAAATTTAGCTGATACCCCTAAAATGAGATGAGTTGTACTGTAGAAGTTTTAATTGCTCCCCATGTTCTATAAAGGAGAATCTAGACAGATTATCTGAGATACACAGTTTGCACTAAAATGCAAATAGAAGCCCTCTTACCCATCCCACTACAAAGCTGACCAGTTTGCCCTTTCAGTTCATAAACACTGAGAGAGTCTCACCCCCAACTCAGGCTCCCCTTGTCCTCCATTCCTTTATTAACTTCCCTTAGATGGTTCAAAGAAACAACTTGAAAACTGCCTCATACAAGGAGATGCTAACATTTCAGTGATGAACACCTTCTAGATCAGTTTTTACTCTTTGGCCTGTGTCTGATGGAGATGCCTCTGCATTTGTTGGTTCCAAAGTTCTGCTAGAGAAGAATAAATATTTTTGAAGATATTTCTAGGCTGTGAGAGTGGAATGTAGTTGATCTGTCTAACAGTATGTGAGATAGTAGCAACTTAATCCACAGAAGCTCTGCCCTTTTTATTCATGTGCTGATATGATGGAAGTCGCTAGCATGCAACCTTTTATTTCTCTTATCAGGAAACTGCGTTGAGCCTGTCTGGGAAGGAGTTAACCTCCTCCTAGCAGCACTTACACAGCTGAGCTTTGTGTTTGTAACTAGAACAACGTTGGTAACACTCCAGTGTTTTGGCTGAGCAGTGTTGCACATAACAGCATCAGCGCTTGTAACTTGCCCTCCAGTGGCCTGTAGGCTGAGGGTGAGCAAGGCTGAGAGGGAACACAGCTGGCACAGCTGGCCTCAGCTGACCAGAGAGGTGCTCCTTACCACATGACATCATGCACAGCATGAAACATTAAGAGGAAGGAGTGGAGTGGGCATTTTTATTAAGGCGTTCGTCCTTAAGGTATTTGCCTTCCGGAGCAACTGCTATGGATACTGAGGGGCTGCTTCCTAGGAAGTGACTGGGGAAGTACAGAATTAGTCTCTTTCTCCTTTGCTTCTCAGCACTGCTTTTACTTTTCTTTGTTAAGCTGCCTTTGTCTCAAGGATTTTTTTTCTCCTTTGTCCTGCTGAGGAGGCGGAGGGATCGAGCAGCTTGGAGGACACTTGGAATCCCACCAAGATCAGCCCACGGCAGGACCCAAAAATTGTTACTCAATTTTCAAAGAGAAAAAGAGGATGATTTTGGTAGGAAAAAATATTAGCTGCAAATTGTTTATTCAACTTTGTTTTTCACATGAAACAGGAATGAATTATTTAAGCTTTCATAAATTTTAAGCTGTCTTGAAGCTGTGGACATTTAAAAGTTTGGTTTTTTTAAATGTCTATGTGTAATTAATAGCCATCTCTTACATATATATCATAAATGGCTGGCTTATTTTTATTTGAAACTATGCCCAAAGTTTATTACTTTCTAGTGAAAAAGTGAAAGATTATCTTTCATATGTTAAAATAAACTGAAATTGATGACCCTGAGACATATAAATGGAAGCAGAACAGAAAACCTAGTTCTGAAAGTTGCTTCATAAATAATTCATGACTTTTCTAGAAATAGTCCATGAGATTTTTATGACATTTTGTAAGCCCTAAAGTTTTTATTATCACGAGTTCTATACTGCCTCAGTTGTAAGCTACTTTTGCAAATATATAAAACATACAGTTGGAAGGGCAGTAAAACCAGGCATCTTTGTCCCACAGTGCACATTTTCTTATTTTAGGTTGCATTCTCAGGCATTTCTAACTAGCTGAAACATTAAACATAGTACCTGATATATTTGTTAACTAACTGACTAGGAAAAAAACAAACCAAATGGGAAAAAAAAAACCTAACCAAAAAACAGAAAAAAGATGTAGCCTGCATCTGGAGAAAGGTTTAGAGCTGATACACTTGCACTAAGAATTCACAAGACATCTGGGGAAAGGTTTAGAGCTGATACACTTGCACTAAAAATTTACAAGTAATAAATCCAATTATTTTTCAGGTTCTTTCTCCTTATGTAACATACCTAAATTCACAGCATAACTTTGGGGACTGCTTACTTGCTTTGTGTTTTACCTCTTTGCCATTGATTGTGATGATTCAAAGCTTAGTTTTTGTGCCATAGTTATGACTGAGAAGATAAAGAGTTTCCGACATATATGAATGACACAGTGCTCATAATGATTTTAAATTGAATCCTTGCAAAAAAGCTTCCCACAAAATTCATTGTCTCTCAGTAATTTTAGTAGAGAAATTTTGTCAGAGTATTTTCAGAAATCAAACCTATAGGAGGGGAAGAGAAAAATCATGACGTTGAGGGGTTTTTTTTCTGTTTTTGGTTGTTGTTGTTTTTGTCATTGTTTTTAAAGAAAGATTTTCTTCACCCTTTATTTCCCTTTCCCCCTTTCTTCCCCCTTTAGTTCTGGTTTACAGTGGGAAAGTTTGAAAAATCTAACAGAATTATTAGTGCACTTTGGAAGCAGTAGCAATAATAGAAAACATCATATTCACTTGATACATGCAAAACTGGGAATTACACTTAAGCACGGTCTCAGATTCAAACTCAACAATAATGGGGCACAGTGCAAGTCACATGAGTATTGAGAAACAATACTTCAATGTCTTTCCAAATGTGGGAAACTTAAACTTGGGAACTCAGCTTTTGCATGTTGTTCAAACTTACAGAAGATGTCCCATATTTTCAGATGGGAAGTAATAAAATATTTTCTTTTTTTTTTCATAGCCTTGTCCGAGACTAAGCCAAACTTCCCACTCTAAGAGAGTAATATAAAATTGTGTAGTCAATAAACAAGGGGAAAAAAAAGAAAAAAAAGAAGGAAAAATAGTTCTATGAAAAACTAGGTTTTTATTCTAAATTTTCCTTATATATGGTTGTGTCCTAGATCTGAGTCTCCACTGATTTATGTAGTGGCAGCCTTGTTTTTGCAGTTTCCTTTTACAGTTTTCTTTTACTTCTATTTCAATAATTTTTTTTTATATTCCCTTTGCCCAATCTCTTCTGCTTTGACGAATTTCACTTCAGAGCATTCAGATGATATTTTTTTATATTTGACTTGTACATACAGACAATTGAGACACTCACACAGTGTTTGAAGAGTTACTCTATTAAAAATGGTAGACATTACTCTGATAATGGATTTTTGGATTTGGATAGTGGATTGGAATGGATAGTGGATATTTGAATCAATCTTGGAGCTCAGTTCACTCATATCTATTAAGCAAATTCTTAAATTCATCTTTATTAAGCAAAACACAATAACCAAATTAAGGTGCTGCTGGTTTCACAAGGGATTGAGCACACGCCTGAAACAGAAGGTAAAACTAGTGCTTAAACTTTTGAATTAGGATATTAACAAAATCACATGAGGACAGAATTTTTAGGGTTGGAGGGTGCTTCTGGAGCTTACTCAAACCCCCTCAAAAAGCAAGGTCTCCTAGAGCAGGGGGCATGGGAATGTGTTCAAGTGGGTTTTGAATGTCCGGAGAAGGAGACTCTATTACCTAGAGAAATGCTCTGGATCCCTCATCATCTTCGTGGTCTTCAATGGACCCTCTCCAATAGTTCCTTTTCTCTCTTGTACTGAGGATCCCAGAACTGGACACAGCACTCCAGATGCGGCCTCACTAGGGCTGAGCTGAGTGTAGGGGCAGGATCATCTCCCTTGACTTGCCAGCCACACTCTTCCCAATTAACCCCAGGCCCTCCTGGCCACATGGCCATACTGCTGGCTAGTTGCCAACTTTCATTCACCAAGACTCCCAGGATTTTCCCTATAGAGCTGTACTCTAGTAGGTCAGCCCCCAGCTCCTTCAGCACCCATGGGTGCATCCCATCGGGGCCCATGGATTTTTGGATGTTTAGTCTGCCCAGCTAACCTGTAACCCAATCCCCTATGACCAAGGCTCAATGTTCCTTTCTCCAGCCTTCTTCTCTTACCTCTGAGATCTGGGACTCCTGAGGACTGAGCTCAGACGTAAAGACTGAGGCAAAGATGGCATTCAATACTTCTGCCTTCTCTGTGTCCTCCTTCTCAGTCCTAGACACCCACATATTTCAACAGCTCCCTACATTTCCCCTAACCTTTCTTCTAGTGATGATGTACATTTTAGAAACCTTTCATGTTGTCCTTGATGGCCTTTTCCAGAGTCAATTCCAAGTGGGCCTTGGCCTTCTCCACTGCATTTCTGCATACCTTTATGATGTTCCTATAGTACTCCCATGTAGCCTGTCCCTTTTTCCACATCCCATAAATTTCTTTCTTCTGTTTGATATTTGCTGGAGGTGCATGCTTATCCCACCCTCTTTGCCTGATTTCATGGGATATACTGGTCTTGAACTTGGAGGAAGTGATACTTAAATATTGACCAGGTCTCTTAGACTTCCTTCTCTTCTAGAGTCCTATCCTGTGGGAGTCCTCTAAGCAGGTGCTTTCTGTGCTACCTCTTCATTCAATGCTGAATGGGACACAAACAAGGGTAATAGTTCAGCTTTGTATGCAGGTGACTGTGAGGTGAGTTATGAATGTGATTTTTTCTTCATCAATGATATCCTTCTTAAAATGCCCCTTTTGCACTAAAACTGCTAGTTACTCCCTCTGACTACCAATTTCCATTTTTTTCCACATACGCCAAAGGGATATGTCCAGGATTGTCTGACTTGCAGGCCTTACAGCTGCTTGTTATGTTATGGCAATAAAGAACAGGAATAAATGTGTTTCCATCTTCCATTCTCCACCCATAACATGGCTGCAGACAAATAAATCCATCTTTATGGGTAGTATATAAGAAAAGTTCTTTCCACATGATCATATGCTGACTTTGTTTAGAAATACAGTTTTCTTCAGTTTGGAAAAACACCAAAGTTCTGTGCAAAATTGCTTAAAGAAAAAAAATCTTAACATGTTTCCTGGGCACATAACACAATCTTTGTTTTATATTGTTTTGCATAGAGCAAGAGTTGACATGTTTGATAGATGTGAAAGCAAGAGAAATGGAAGGTGACAAGAATGGGAACCAGTATGTAAGACATTCAGGCTGATAGACAGACTAGATTTTAAAAAAAATGTGGTAAACAAAGAGTAAAAATTGCAGTGAAACCTGTAAATGAGAAAGAAATATAGAGATCAAACTAATATTAAAGCAATATGAGTCTTCAAGGATAGAAACTTGTAGAGCATATTGTGTTTCAGTTGGAGATGCTGGGAAGTGAATATATAGTAGAAAAGGTGGAAAATTTGTCATGGACTGAGTAGAATAAAGCAGACTGAAACACTGTGTATTTTTAATTCCCTCCACCTGAAAGTCCAAGCTCAGGATAGGCAAAAAATGATCAAATCCTCACTCTCAGGAAGTGTTCACAACATCCTGCAGAGAGACCTTGGCAAATTAGAGCAGAGGGCAATCACCAACCATATGGAGTTCAACAAGGGAAAATGCCAGATTCTGCACCTGGGAATTGGGGTCCAGGTCAGTGGCAAGTTGAACCTGAGCCAGCAGTGCCCTGGCAGCCAGGAGGGCCAATCCTGTGCTGGAGTGCATCAGGCATAGCATCACCAGCCGGGCAAGGGAGGGGATTGTCCCGCTCTGCTCTGAGCTGGGGCAGCCTCAGCTCCAGTGCTGGGGATAGGTTTGGGTGTCACAACATAAGAAAGACATGAAACTATTAGACAGCATCCAAAGGAGGGCAGCAAACATGGTGAAGGGCCTTGAGGAAAAGCTGTATGACAAGAGGCTGAGGTCACTTGGTCTGTTCAGCCTGGAAAAGAGAAGACTGAGTGGAGATCTCATCACAGTTACAACTTCCTCATGAGGGGAGGAGGAGGGGCAGACAAATCTCTTCTTTGTGGTGACCAGTGACAGGACCTGAGGGAATGCCTGAAGCTGTGTCAGGGAATGTTTAGATTAGAGATTGGATGAAATTTCTTTACCCAGAGGCTGGTTGGGCACTGGAACAGGCTCCCCAGGGAAGTGGTCCCAGCACCAAGCCTGACAGAGCTCAAAAAGAATTTGGATAATGCTCTCAGGCACATGATGTGATTCTTGGGGATATTGCTGTGCAGGGCCAGGAGCTAGACTTCAATGATTCTTGAGGGTCCCTTCCAACTCAGGATATTCTGAGATTCTCTGATTCTGTGACTCAGAACTACATGGTCTAATTTCATACTCTTCAATGTGAAGAACTGTCGGGAGATTACTTTGTAGGTTGTCTGCCTTGCCCTCTTAATAATTCCTCAGGCTAAACTTCTATGCTTTCTCATAATATTCAATATCAGAACAGCTGACTCAGAACATCCATAGAGACATCTCACTGCTCTCCCAAAGGCAGCATGGAACCATTAAACTCTCCTTTACCATATATGTGCAAAAAATGATGATGCATTTGCAGATACAAAAAAACCCAGGGCTTCTCCTGTTCATTAATATAATCAAAGTGATTGCTTGTGCTTCCGTTTTGGTTTGATATATTCACTATTGCCTTTTCCACTTCTGAGCAAAATCTTTAGTATTTGTTTTCTGGACATAGATGCATTGGAACAATACAAGGAAATTTCTTATCAATTCCCAATTACTGAGCTAGAGAGAGTGGCTGATATTTATCCACAAATGGCAACTCCAGAAGACTTTTTCTGTACTATCTCATCAGTGATGCATATAATTACAAAATCAGTGCTCCTTCTCCTTGCTTTAAAATAAGTATGACATTTAATCATGTGGGTATGGCATTGACCTAACAGTTTATTACATGGTTAATTTAGGTATTTTCAGAATATATACTCCATTACCTAGCATACTTGTTATTAAATATTATTACTTTGTACCTGATCTTCTAGAATTAATTCTGGTTGAAAAGTGAAAATTTGTTCAAATTCATTCAGTCGGACTTTTTGTTCTTTTGCTCTTTACATTTCTAATCAGTGTTTCGCCATCAGAAAATTTACTGTTACTGCGTTTTCTGCCTTGACAACAGTGAAAAAGTATTACTGCTCTGGAACCCAGGAAAGCCACACATTGATGAACATTTTGCATGGGTGGCTGTTGTGGAGGTAGCAGTCAGTTCTCAAAACTTTTTCACATAATGAATACCATATTTTTACTTTAAAAGAGTTTATAAAATAAGTAAAATGTCCTCTACTAAGTTTTATCAATACCTTAAAAGGTCTTACTCTATCTTTGTTTATGTGAGCTGCTTTTAGTGCTTCTGAAAAAGGTATTATTGTAGGAAGCCCTCCAAAAATAATGTTATTAGAGATAAGACAGAAAGGGAAGTGTGAGTCAGAAAAACAGGTAGCAGTAAAAATCGGCTGGATCTTAAAAAAAAAAAGTTCTTGAAAGCTAAATTGATATCTTTTACAGTAATATAGAGAAAAAGGGTAAAATAATGTCCAAGAAGAAGAAGTCAAGGATACAGGGTCAATATATCATGGTATATTTCAGGCAACTTCCAGAGTAGCCTAAAAAAAAGATGAAGGTTTTTTTTAACTTATGATGGTTGTCCTCTGGAAAAATGTGTTCAAATTGTCTTCTGCAGAAACTAAGGTGCAGAAAGAGTCTGCAAGGAACTGTGTCTTTCTCTGTTGTGGAGCCAGTATCTCTATGGGACAACTGCTGAAGAACTAAAAAGCAGCCCTCATTCTGGAGGTAAGATGTTTATTTCTACAAATTAGAGAAAGAGAGACAAGTGCATATTGGAAAGCAAGAACAAGTGAAAGTATAGAAGGCAAAGAAATCATGTTTTTCCAAATGCTTTTAACAAAGCAGGAGTCTCCAATCACTAATATTTTAATTGTCGCTGATTTTTAATAGAATGCACTGCAACATTTTCCAGGAGATTTCAGCTTGGATTACAGAAAAAGCTAAAATGTAACCCAGAGAAGTCTGAAAAGACATAAAAAGACAACAGAGGCCAATTTAGTTTGGAACATAAAAAGTAATATCAAGCTGCAGACTCTTAAAAATTTAAACAATATACTAGTGGGGAAGATTAGTACAGAAATAAAGATTAAAAATTAAAAACGCTAGTTCCAAATCACAAAGAATAATGAATGCATCATTGCAAGACATTGTATGCCAATTATGGGTTTTTCAAATATATACACAAGAAACTGCATATGTGATATTTTCCCTATTTTAAATGTCAAGAAAATGGATAGACAAAGAAAAGAAAGAGAACTGACAAATCTGTCAAATATATATATATATATATATATATATATATATATATAGTACAGAGTAAGAAAGCAGCAAATATCTCTGCTAAGAAGTATGTTCTTCTCTCATGCTGTGGGTCTCCAATTAAGATGATATTTCCTGGAGCTGCCAAAGAAAATATTTGAACAGTCTGTTGTGTGCATATTGGCATTCGGGTCCTGGGACAACCAAAGATCAAGAGTATGCAGACGATGACATGGAATTCATTGTTTCCTCCCCTTTCCCCTTTCTCTAGTCTCATATTGTACTTCTTGGAGAAGCATTTTAAGATCACCCTGATTCACTGCCGAGAAATGCAGTTCAGTTTCTAAATATGAAATAGAACACACACAAGTTTGTGGATGATAATTAAAGAAACATTAAAAATACCAATGAAACAGCAATACAATTAAAGACATGTGAAAGATCATAAATTGAAGCAACATAATGTTTTTCAAGAAAAGAAGGCATTGGGACATAATTATTAATTATGTGGCATAATTAATTCTAAACCACTGATATTCAGTATGAAAATAGGAATGAAAAATTTGGAATGAAGAAACATGAAAAAAAATCTTCAAGGTCTGTACAAGTGCACATTTGTATCAGAAAAAGGACATAATGCTTTTTCATCTTCTATAAAGGTATAGAATCACAGAACCAGAAAATGACTGAGGCTGGGAGGGATCTCTGGATCCCTTTCTCAAGCAAACAGAGCTCCCTCGGCCTTTCTTCACACGAGAGATGTTCTCTAGCTCCTTAGTCATCCTGGTGGCTCTTCTAACACAGAAGCGAATTTCTAGCAGAACTGGAATTATTTCCTCCAGCTGAATTTTTCTATTTTCCACCTCATTCCAGAATGATACTGACAATTTAGACAGAGTTCAGAATACAAGAAAATAAGCACTATCAGTGGAGTAGAAACAATGACTTCCGAGGAGTTAACTTTGAGAGAAGACTAAGACTTCTTTGCATCCAAAAATATTCAGAAGACAAAATTCAAGGAAGAAAGTGGAATGATTTTGGCTGATAAATGAAGGTTAATATGGAATAACAGAGTGAAACAAAGGGCAGAAAAAATTAGAATGAATAGTACAAAATTTCGTGATAGATAGAAACCAATATCTAAGCTAACTATCTAAGGAAGTCACAGAAACTGATTTGTTCAGGAGTATTATTACCATTCTGAGCAAAATATAAGACCTTTCAGTCAAGGCTACTGCCCCACCCAGATTTTTTTAAAAAGTATTATTCCTGAAGATAATATTTTGTTTTCTAATTTTGCAAAACAGTTTCTTTCTCTTTATTGACAGCTATGACAATTACATACAAGAGGTGATAAACCCTTCATTGTATTTCTGTAATTATTTAAAAGTTGCTTTGATCACTTTCAGGCTAGGGAGATACCCCTTACAAAACCAATGCCAACATGAAAGCAAGGAATTTGTTGGAACTTGAATCCATTTAACGGTATATACAGCTATAGGGTTTTCGGTGCTATCTATGTTACTGGGAATTACACTTTTAACTGATAAAGCTTCATATCAGAGAGAAGGTTCTGAAGAAAGTATAGTGAAAAAGCATATTTTCTGTTAGAGTAGTTAATACTGACTAAGTAAAAAGATAAAGTGGATCTCTGTCAAGCACCTTGAGCTAGAAGTGATTAAAGTGCATGAGCCCCCTCTCCCCAGTTTACTGTGATGAAGGCAGGATTGTGTTGATTCATTTTCTGAGTGAAAAATGAACGTACTATATAGAAATAGAATTTAATTTTTTGTGAGATATACTAAAGTACTTTATAAAAAGGAGGGATTTTCCAAGAGAGAAAGAAACTGATTGTTTTCCAGCTACAGAAAATCAGTAGCGATAGTGAGAGCATTATAGGAATCTCAACTCATACTCCCAAGAGTTTGCTAACTCTTTAAGTAGCTGTGATGAGGGTGGTTTGATGGCTGTATAAAGGCCACTGAAACTTTTAAAATTGAGATTTTGAAGCCTAGACACACTTACTGGATCAAGAGTTCAGACAGGTCTCTGACTAAATTGATGCACATTACTTAATCACTTCCCTATTTAGGTGAGCCCTTACACTGAAAATTTCTCCTTCTGTCTTTGTATGGTGAAACCATGTTCAGAATTATTAACCATGTTCAGATTAAAAAGTCTGTAGTCCTTCATAAACATTTCTTATGTTTAATCATAAATGGTTTTCTAGAAGAAAAGAGTAGGTTTTTTTCCCACAAGCTAGACCAGAAACAAATAAAAAGAAGCTGAATTTATACATATTTAAAGATAGAACATTTAGTATTGTAGCTGGTGTTTTTTTACTGTAATTGTGTTCAAAACTGGGCTGGGCACCCTGAGAAAAGGAGAAGAAGGAAATTTCTTTAGCTGATACTTTAGCTGATAGTTTCTAAGAGGCGAAATAAATTTTACATTGTTTGTGAAGTCTTGATACCGGCCTGAATTCAGAAAAGGGTGTATCTACAGACTTGTAAAGTCCTTTCTCCTGAGGAAATAAATTATGCTTGCTGTGCTTATATATTTTCTAAGTATCTGTTTAAAATTAAGAAAAAAACTCCCACCTATCAGTGTTTGATGAATAACTGCTCCTTTTTCAGGAGTGATAGGTGTAAATAACCACTACGATCAGACCTGTTGTTGAAGTTTTGGAATATTTTAAGACCAACCTCCTTTGAGTCTCAAAAATTGTAAGGATTTGTAGTAGATCTTACCTTAATTTTATAGATGCATAATGGTAAAAATTAATATCCATATATTTGTATTAAAATTTAATAATTTTTGTCTCAGAAGAGAAGTCTAGAGCATTGGGCTACTTGCTATGTTATTCAGGAGTGGCAAATACCTGATGAATTTTTTTTTATATTTTTGTCTTAAAAACTAAAAGAAAAGAATACCCTAAACAAACCCAAATCCATTATCTCAGTTTCTGCTGTTCTCTTGTCTACAATTTCAGCAACATATGAATGAAAGGCAGGAATGCACTTCAGGATATTATTTAACCGAAGTCCAGGCATTAATTCTGGATCAGTACAGTCACTGTCAGAGACATTTGACTTATCTGTGCCTTAAAAATGTCGTGTAAAGAAGATTGAGATTGGCTGTACCAGTAGTACTTCAGTACCCTTTCCATCATATAGTTTTTTCCTGTAGTTTTCCATAAGCCTTCACTACTATCTGTCACTGGAACACAGGTGTTGTCAGCCTGTGCTTGGAAAAAGTATGGCTGTACTTCTCATGCTCTAATATCTCTTTGAAAACAGTATGAGCATGGGAATGAGATTTTCAGCCAGAATAATAGAGTTCATATCCAGATAGCCTCATGAAGGATTCACCTGTCTAAGCATATCTGTCTAGTATCATTATTTATGCCCTAATAGTTCTGAGGCACCTGCAGACATTTGAAAGATAAAATACAGAACTTGGGGAAGACCTGTGGCTTTCTTGGTGGCAGCTGGAGACCAGACAGGATGCAATAAGGTACGCAAAATGTGTAAGAAATCAATTTTTCAAGAACTGAATCTTGCCCAGGATATCTAAAACGTATCTCCCTATGAGGCTGGGAATGCAGCTTAATGGAGCTTAGAGATGTGTCTGCCATGAGGCTGAACTACACTGGGTGCACTGGTGATCTCCACTAATTATAGTGCACATCTGAGGTCACACATAGGTACAACTATTGATCTGTGCAGTTGTTCTGAATTGAACTGGAAAGCCAATATTCAGAACCCCACTCTGCCTATGAAAGATTGTGAACACGGATGTAGGTTTTCTGAAAACAGGGACATAAATGTTACCAATAGAAATCACAACTATTCCAATCAGAAAACAGCAAAGTTTGGTTTTTATGCCCTGTCCGACATAAGGAATGTGAGTTTAAATGATTGCTACAAATCACCTGAAATAAAAATATTGCAGGTGAAAATAATATCCTTAAGGCTCAGTCTGTAGGTTTAACTGAACAGCTGGTGCTAAAAGACAAAATTGAATTAAGGAAAATAACAGATTATTTTGTCCTGACTATGAGATCTGCTACATGACTGTTCATAATAATATTTCAACAATCCTCTCCACCTCTCCTGAGCAAATGTAATTGTCATTTCCAGGTAGAAGCGATACCTAATGTAAAAAGCTTGTGCTTATTTTGTGTCTTCTACAATAGGAGAGCCCTGTTTTTTTCCGGGGAAAAAAATCTAGAGGGAAAAATAAAAAGAAGAAAGAATAAAAAAAAACCAGCAAAAATTCTACTGAAGTCCTTTAGAAAATTCCTAGAAACAGTAATGAAGAAAATCATCATAATTTTGTGGAGAAATTGTGGTTTAATACATTCAATTGCCCTTAAGTTACATGGAAGTGTGTACAGAACTGCTCTAAATAAAACAGTATTATTTTTTATAAGTATTGTTTTTTATAAGTTTTCAAAAAACATTATTTGCTTGAATATTAAGAATTTTAAAGCTACACTTACAGGCATCTGAGTAGAAAAATCATAAGAAAAAATAAGTTTTACATAATGTCAATGACAATTGTCAGTACTCATGTATTCTTATTGATGTGTTAAATATATCCTTTATAAGGTCCCTTATAACTTTATGGTTTGTTTTTTTTTCAAATTGTGTTCCATTTTTCTCTTTATAAATTAATTGAATCTAGCTGTAATTCTAATACAGGACTTAGGGTAGTTTCTGTTAAGTTTCTAATCTTTGGCTCAAAGAAAATTAAAAAATCTTAGTTATCAAATCTAAAAGATGGTTTCTTGGTAGGTTTTTGTAATAAATTGGCCGAGCAGAACCAGAAGTAGAGAGAACTGACATTTTTGGGGATCATGCATCATCACATTTCCTATCATGTGTGTCATCCCTCAGGAAAGACCTATCACTAGAGAGGGAACTTTGCAGCACTTCTCAGTAATTTCCACTCTGGGTCAGTAGCTGTGCCTCTGGTATGTGTATATTACTCCACATTCATCTGGCATGCAAATCATGCATACGTATAAACATGAAAAATTGTTTAACAATGTAAAAGTGTTAGATTGCCTCTTAATGTTTGCTGAATTGCATTTTTAATGGCTAGAACTTATATCAGTTTTGACATGTCAGCCACCTATTTTCTTCTTGCATTTATCCATATGGAAGTCTTGCAAGGAGCAGCTGAGGTCAGTTGGATCCTTCTTGGAGAAGAGGAGACCGAGGGGAGACCCTATTGCAGCCTGCAAACCTCTTTGTAAGGGGACAAGGAGGGGCAGGCACTGATCTCTTCTCTCTGGTTACCAGTGACAGGACAGAGGGAACGGACTGAAGTTGTGTCAGGAGAGGTTTAGGCTGGATATTAGGAAAAGTTTCTTCACCCAGAGGGTGGTTGGGCGTTGGAACAGGCTCCCCAGGGCAGTGGTCACAGCACCAGCCTGACAGTTCAAGGAGCATTTGGACAGTGCTCTCAGGCACATGGTGTGATTCTTGGGGAGTTGGACTCGATAATCCTTGTGGGTTCCTTCCAAATCAAAATATTCTGTGACTCTACAATTGTATTTTACATTGAAACTTGGTATGAATTAGCCATCATATGAAGTATCTGCATAATGTAGTGCCAGGAAGCAGCAAAGGGGGAGGGAATTAAAACTTCCCAAAGATTACAGCAAGTAACAATAGAAACTACTTGTTGAAGCAGCAAAAATTTTCAGACTGGTAAAAGTATTTTAAGTTACAAGTGTCAGAGGCATGATTTGTAAAATTCAGTGATACAAATAATTTCTGATGGTACCTTAAATAAATCTACCTAGTGTCCAAATTGTACCAATTTATATTAAAGGTTTTTCTTTGTTTTTATTTTTAATTTCAGTGGGATCAAATATGTCTTTGAGAACATGATAAAATCTTTAAAAAGTATTTCCCAGTTTTATAAGAAATCATCTTGAAATTGGTGTGCTGATAGAAATCCAGACTGCTCTTTAGATGAATTACAAAGCAAGTCAGTTAGCTCCAGATTATGTGTCAATGAAAGTAGGGTGAAAAGAATTGATGGGGAGAGGTAAATATGCACAAAAATCCTTCTATCTAGAGTTACATTAAGCACAAAAGGATGAGAAGCAAGAACTAGAAGCAGAGATGGGGTAGAGAAGGAAAGGATGCTCCTTCCTTTTTACCCCAAATACTAGCTTAAATGGTGAGTGTTATGCTACTCCTCACTAGGACTGGAACATTTTCATGTGGTACTAATTAATTTAGCAAGTGTTTCAGCATTAAGTTAGCAAGTGTTTCTTGACCTCTAAAGTCATGGAGGTCTGGAGAAAATGATAAGACAAAAGCTGCCCACTGAAACGTTCACAGGAGGATAGCAGTATGAAAAGGGCAGGGATTCTTCCTAAAGGAAAGAAGATCCTTTCACTTATCTCCAGTCTAAACTTACTTCTTACAGACTTTGCACAGAAGAGATTGTCTTGGCAATAGGCTTCATCAAGAGGCTTTATTAGGTTCCTGCAGATTAAGGAAACTATTTAATTCCAAAGCTGTTCACAATTCCTATCTTCTCTGTGAGATAACACGTTTGTCCAGTCTTCCTTATTTGAACATATACTCTAGGGAAATATCTTTTTCTCTATAACATGACTGTAGTTTTAAATGTTTATATATTCATAGATATTCATCATGCTAGCAATTTAGATTCATATTTTGCATTTCCCCTTTTGGGAATATTAAAATTTTATTATGCTTCATGGATCACAGTCATAATGATGCTTGATAAAAAGTACTGGAAGAGAAATCTGAAGATTTATTTTTAAGTAAAGTTTTGAGACCTGAACAAAAACTTCATGAGAATCATGATGTGAGGACTGCAGATAAATTTTTACAAGAGGTGTAGCAGACATGAATCTGTCCTTTTGAAGCATGAAAGCATATAAATATTAAGCCCTCAAAATATAATTTCAGATGAAAAAAACTTTTAACTGACTTACCATATATATATATATATATAAATATATATATATAATCTCTCTTTATTTGGAGCATAACTGCTGTATTCTTCCAGCTATATTTCTTTTTTCTAACTTGTATTTTAAAAATTTTTTGAGTCTTGAATTTTGAACTAGGGCTTTCAAGGAAACAAATTAATGCCCCTACCTTTGCAATTTTCAATATCTCTGTGACACCTGATTTATCCATTGAGTCTATATATTGATTGTGTATATCTGTCTATCTATCTATCTATCTATCTATCTATCTATCTATCTATCTATCTATCTATCATTTCTTACCCAAAACACCTGAAATGGGAAGAATTTTCTTAATAATGAGATATTCTTCTGGGAAATTATTAAGGTGAAAAAAGTGGCCTCCAGTTTCTTAAACCGCTTTTGAAGCGCTATCAGTGAGAGTAATGAATGAAACCATCATCTTAAATATACAAGGAGAAATTCAATCTCTTATTAAAAACTGATTTTTAATCCTTTTTTTTTTTCTTTTTTCTTTTTGCAATGATTTCTACCCTCTAGACTCGTAATATCACCATACATGATACAGAGACTTGCGTTTTTTCTGCATTGTTAAAAGTCTTTGATGACTTCAGCAACATCTATGGTTACACAATCACAAGCAAGTAACCTCTAACCCATTCAGATATTCTTCAACATTTAATCCTGGAATCTTAAAAATCATTAACTTAAGTTCTAAGTCATCAACTCTCAACTAGGCTGAAACTCCATCTTCTGTGACCACTATTCAGAACAGAGTTTTTTCAAACATTTAAGGCATTTCAACAGGAATTGTTGAAGGGGGTTCAACATTTGTATGCAATACTTGTCTCTGTGTGTTTAGCAGCAGACATTTATTAATCTGTACCCATTGATTATTTCTTTAATTGATGTTTTTTATTTAATTAATACCTATATTAAATAATTTGGAGGAAAGTTCAGTGTTGGGAAATTTGTTGTTGACTAATCAACATATAATTCAGGCAGGCTACCTTTACACCACAGTATCAACACTCACTATAACATCTAAGTATTATACCTTTGTTCATGTTGCATCTGTTATGTGGTTGGAACTTTCCAATATCAAATGCCACTGAATAGAAAATACTTTTTTATTCTGGGGACTGATAGGTAAGCGGAACTATCACAACCCAAATTTGTTCTATGAAGCCTAAGGATTAATTTAGAAAGAATATTATCAATCTGATAATTGGATTCATTTTGTAATTTGATATAATCCTTTTTCTAAAAAAAAGATTGTGTAATCCTCCTGGCAATAATTGACAGACAGCAACAAAAGCTGAAATTATATTTAAGGGTTTGCTTCTAAAACACCAGCTCAAGCAGACCTGGGATAATTATAAGTTTTTGGAACTCAAATATCTAAGTCTTCCATGTGCAGGCATGAATTAAAGTTTAAAATAATGCTTTTATTCAAGGGATATAAAAAAACTTAATATGGGTACAAATAAATTAGAGGGGCAATAATAAATAATCCTTAGTATATAATAATAATGGTTTTATAGTCTTTCCTCTAGCAATTGTTGACTTGCCCTTCCTGCAGTAACCTTCATTTACATTTTAATGTTTTGAAAACCTTTTACTGGGACTTGTTTTTGCCAGTTGTACACATATGCACAGTTTATTCTACCTGGAGGTCCTTCTTCCACTAGCAGCTATCACTGCCCACCTCTTACAGTGCTCTTATGTCTTCTAGCCATGTCTCTGTCAACACTGCACTCTTCCAGCCACTCTGAAAAAATCCAAAATACATGCTGAAATTTTTATGCGGTTAAGAATAAAAATTATTATTGTATTTTACCGAAAAGAATATACACAGATTTGGAAAATAAATTGGATAATAAATGCCATCTCCTGTTACACAGGAGGTGTACTCACAGCTTTTTCCATTTCCCCCTAGTTTGAAGGACCCTTACAGGAAGGCTGCTGAATTCTTTGCCACTTGAAAATTTGTATGTCAATAAAATAAGCTATTTCTATAGGTTGAACCTACCTTACCACACTTAGGTAGAGTTAGGTGGCTTAGATTTCTGTGCACTGCTAACATCCTCTTATGCTATAGCTTGATTTTTAACAGGAATATCTTTCAAACACACTACCAAAAACACACAACACTACCAAATCCAAGAATGTCAAAGGCCTTTCCCTTTGTTTTGTTTCCACAACTGCATCTGTCACTTAAGCTGGTCCCTTTTCAGGGCTGTTCTCTTCTCTGGATGTCTGGGATGGGATAATTTCCTTGCCCTGTTGGAGGATGGCATGGTTTTACTTACAGTTCAAACCTGAGACATGGTTTACATGTATTTAGTCTTTCTGGTCATTTGAAATAATACAAGCAAATACAATACAATACAATACAATACAATACAATACAATACAATACAATACAATACAATACAATACAATACAATAAAACAATTGGCATGCTTTGTGTTAATGCATTCTCTTTGCTAGGTGTAAAGAATGGCCGACAGAAATGAAAGATATTATAATATTCTACATGTGCATTAAGAAATATTTCACCCAGAGAGAGAAGTATGTCTGTCATCCCTTAACCCCTCAAGGAGCATTCACTCAGGACAACAAATTACTGAATATGAGATAGTCAGACTGTAGATATATAGTTGAAAGTCTATAGACTTAAGATTTCTCAGTGAGAAAAATCACTACTCTCCATTTAAATGGATATAATATTGCTCTAAAAGAAGATGGGATTTTTTCACCTGAGTCCATTTTGTACATTTGGAAGCATTTGGAAGCCATGTAATTGCCTCTTTGCCAAGCTGAAATAAGAGTCTTTATAATGACTGTCCATCAGCCTGACTCTTCACAGTAGCATCCTTAAGATTATGACAATTTGAATTTGGCCTTTAAAACCACACTTCTACAAACTGCTTTAAAAAAATTATGTGACATTACAGTGGAGAAGGTAATTAAAAAAAAAAAGAAAAGCTGAATTTCTGCAAAACATTCGCTTGTCTTTGATCACGTGTATATTTTAAGAGATTTAATTATTTTCTCATAATAAAATATATAGGCCTGACTTGTCATTTTATGACTTTCTGCAAGTGTATTTTGCTGAATGCAGCTCAGTACTTGTGTAAAGATGGAGTAACTAAACAAAGGTTTGTAGCAGTTTTAATTTCTGATTCACCAAGTTGCTTTCCATCCTCCAGCCAAATTTAGATGGTTTGTGAGCTGAATCTGCATTTTCAGTTGCAGTGGCAGATGTAATGAGAGCTACTACTGCCTCTCACATGTGACAGACATCAGCTCTCAGTCCCCTAGCGTGCTCATTGTACACTGAATACAGAGCAAGTGAAGCAAATGAAAAGGACATTGCTAAGGCTCTTGGCTTGAACATTTCTATCTAGAAGGTCATTTCTTGCCTGATATGCAACATCAAACATATGGCCCAGACATTTCCCTGCAGAGTTTCTTGACGCTGTTAGAAATATATGGTGGATAGCTTCTTTTACACAAAGCCAGGACATCTGTTAAGCTGCTCTATATTTGTGTACTCCCAACCCAACAAATCAGGAGGGACCATGGTGATTAGGTTATTGGACAACCCAAAATTAATTCTTAATAAACTAAATTGAACTGCAGTATATTAATAAAGACAAGAATTCTTTCATCTCCACATTTTTTTTGGTTTTGAGACACCTATGCTGTGTGGAAGTGGTTTTGCTTAGCATGTTCGATTACATGTAGGAAGAAGCAGTCTGGAAAGAAGCATCATGACAGACTAAAGCATTATATATTTTTTTTCTGTTCTTTCAGTAGGCACAGCAGAGTTCTTCCTATATTACTAATTATTTTTATTTCGTTTTTAAATATTTTGTTTTTAAACCTAAAATAAGGAAATATTCTCTCTTAAAAAAATGGCACAATGAGCTAATATATGAAGGAAATCTCAAATAAATTTTTCATCAAAAAATATCAGTTCAGATGAAGTTAATATAGCATGATACTATACTGATACTACAGAGGAGTTTTACTAAAGGAAAAAGTATTGTAAGTAAAATAACATGCTCTGTACATAACATGTCTATCACTACAGTTTCTCAGGGGTAAATACTGAACAACAAAGAAAAACAAACAACTGGAAATATTTAATATGCTTTTCTGTAGCATTGTCACAATTATCTTCATAATTTCTGAGAATTTTGCCCATGGTCCCTCTCAGGTTCTTTTACATACATTATTAGTATCTTCTCCTTCTGTGGATATAGCTTTTCTGCCCAGTCTGTGAGAAAGTAGAGCACTCTCAGATTGACAGTTCCCTGAACCAGCTTTCTAGAAGTTGCAAAACACCTTACAGGGCAAAAAAAATTGCAAAATGTACAGTTTACTTATTTTCACCATTTTAAAGAAGGGTGATGGATATGAATGTAGAAAAGTGAATGCTGTTTGTGCAAGTCATTAATTTTTCCTGTTTAAAGGCTCTTCCAGGAGTAATGAGTTTCACAGGCAACTTTTAAAATGTAGGATAGATACAATAGAAAGTGTATTTATGTAGTAAAAACTAAAACCTTTAATCCTATATGCCTGTTCTACTTATGTTCATAGAATTGTGCATTTTTGTCTTTTCTAAAAGATTCCTGAGCAAAGATTTATTCTTCTTCCTGACAACCTCTTAGTCTACTGCATTTTAATAATTTTCAGCACCATGAATACAGACTGAAATCCTCAAGTATATTGTTTCTATCTACAATTTAAAAATGTTTAATTACAGTGATAGGGCATCTATTACATGACCAGTCACCTAAAATGGAGCACAATATTAGGTTTACCCCTTAAGTCTGAAAAATTTAAAATGGTTTAACATTTTGTCTTAGCAAAAGCTCCCACAAACAGGTTATTTGTTTAGAATTTAAATTCCCTAGTGGCTTTTATTAATCAATATCCAACATGATTTCACTGGAGTAAAAGGGAAGCAGATATGAGGGCAAAATTAATTTAGAAAAGAACACTATCAAAATATGACATGTCATCACAAGTCTGGTGAATAGATGTGAAATAATTTTCAGTATGAAAAAAATAATCCAGTTGCAAAAACTCTTTACGTGTCTTTGAAGTCTGCTGATTTATCTAAAAAAAGTGTTCTATGTATTCCTGCCTTCCATTATTACTTAATTTACATTATTTTAAATCAAATATTTTGGCTTCTAGCAGTCATCACTTACATTCTGATAACAGGACTGTCAAAATTGTGAGACTGAAGATTCAAACACTTCTAAAAAAAAATATCTTTTAATTTGCTAACAGTTTCAACTTAATTCAGAAAAAAATGAAAAGAGAATACTTGTGGAATACAGTCATTAAAAAGATAGACATCTTGAAAAACAAACAGAAGATATCAGTAATTTTACATTATGGAAAAAAAAGATATTTTGTTCACAAAAGAGCAGGAAACTACTGAAGACCTGATGAAAGAAAAAAATCTAAGCTTCTTGACCTAATTCACCTAGACTTTGTACTGTGTTCCAACATCTTTGTTCCTTCAATCTAGATTCTAGCTGTAACTTGCCACCAGAAAAAAAAATCCTACTTTCAGCTCTCTCTATAAAATGAAAATTGCTGACATAAAGCCAAGTGAAAGAAATACTTTTGAGTCTTCCCTTAGGGTGTGGGAGATATATACTGAAATACCCTGACACTATGTATGTCTCAGAGACAGCAGAATCCTACAGTTATGATGATATTGCTAAAAAAAGGGGGATTGGTCCCTAGCCCAAACCCAAAGGAAAAGTGTGTTTCTGCCCACACTGCTGAGGGCTGGGCTTTTCTGTGGCACATTCATTTTGAGGAGAGCTCTTTAGGACAATACAAAATGATCCTGACAGTGAGCTGACAGTTAAATACTCTGTGTATGGGATTCAGTGCCGGCATCTGAACATGCCATGGCTGCGGTTAATTTTGGGCATGACCTAGAAAAGAAAAATAGAGTTATGATAGGATTGCTACTGGGCTGTGCTTGGTATGAAAACATAACTTAGGCTGAAGCAGATTCAGGACCAGTATTTATAACTGGGAGTGTTATTAGCTGCCTCCTGATATGAAAGGCTGGAATATTTTGTTTTAGAGGGAAAAAAAATTCTCTCTTTACAGGTGAATTCTAATTAAGTTCTTCAGAAAGCTCATTTATTTATTTATTTCATTTCTGGGGATAAACATTGGTCATATCCCTAAGAGAGTGAACCCAAAATTCAGCATTAATTTCTCATGCCAAATTTCTTCTTCAAGTAACCTGTTAAATTAATGTGACTTTTATCAGATAATATATACTCCTGCATTTGAAATTGTAGTTTGACAGAAATACCCTTAAACAGAACCAATAAAATATTAGAACTGACAGTTAAAAATTATTATAAATGCTTTTGTATTTTGCTGACATTGAATTCTTACTAAACACACCAGAATCTTAAAATTGCTGAACCCACCTAACACCTTAATTAACACATTATGTGGATTCACAGAACAGGTGAATTTTAGGAACAGGTGCTAAAATAAAATAAAGGTAGGTACTACAGCAAATGACAGGTTGATGAGAATAATAGGATTATGTTTGATTTTCTCCAAATTTCGCTTCATTTGTTGTGATAAATAGCAGTATGACAAACAATATAATTCACTGTCAGTCTCTCTTGATATTTTGAAATAATTATGAAAGGAATTAATTGTTGCATTCTGAACCATTCAGAGGATTTCATGTTGATATTGTTTCCTTCAAGAATTTGAAACTATTTTCCAAGTGTTTCATGTTTTAAAAAAGAACAGATTTTCTATGTAAAATGAGATCAAATTTCATATTCCTTAGAATCTGAAGTGGCTAAAATTGCTTATTCATAGCTGTAACTTCATAAAGAAGAGAAACTCAGATTTCTCCAGAAAATCTGGAGAAAATTATAAAATATATTTCAGGAAAAGTTTGCTGAAAACATGAGAAAAGTATTCTCCAGGTTAATTATGCTTAATTCCTTTTATATTGAAATGGAAGTGGTTTGTTTAGAAATGGCATGCTTTATTGTATGGGAAATCCCGTATACCTCTTGAGGTAAATACTTCATAGTGAAAGTAATTGTATTTCCCGTAAGAACAGTACAATTAAAAGATGTAAACTATTTAACATTCTATCCATTTCATCTTGCAATATTCCTAACATTTTCTCAAAGCACTATACAAGACTGAAAAGGACTGAGAAAATTAAGAATAGGCTACATATGAAATGATTTTATGCCACAGAACAGATGCTGTGATGTGCTTGGTTTTCTCTTATGTACATGGGCTGCTTCAAGTGTCCTTCCAAAGTAGTCTACACTTTCTGATATCTGCCTCTAAAACAATGCTTGTAAATCCCATAAGCACTTGTTCCTCAACAGCTTTCCTCAACATCAGTTTTTCATTAAAAAACACCCAAGGCATTGACAGCAATTAATTCAGACCTATGTGAGTCTGCAGTTCTGGCATTTTTTTTCTATCAGGACTTAATTGTGATTGCTAAAAGCCATCTTGTGGAATCACCTCCTTTGTGACACATCTGTCTCAGACAGAATTTTATTTGGAGATGTCCATTTAAATCCATTTTGGGAAGAAAATACCATGCTGTAAATCCTACCAGCTAAACTAGTAACAGAAGTAGGTTTTCATACAGATTTTTTTTCCTATATGGGTACATATGGATTTATGCAAATGAGAATACAGTCATAATGCTATCGTAGTCTTAGATAGAGTGTGACTAAAATGTGTGACACATGAAAGGAAATGGATGCATGAAATTTCTCCATGCAATTCTTTCAAGAGTGAAACATTCCCTATCTCATACTATTATCTCAGTTTCATGCAGAGTTTGTCTTACCCGAGCATTTGTTCAAGACTGCAAGTTAGGACAGACTAAAACAGGATCAAGGACAATGCTAATAATTTAACAGTATGAAAATTTCATACCAGTGCTAAAAGCAATCTGTCCCCATTTAGTTTGCTAATATATCCATAGAAACAAGGGGCAAATTTCTGTGGTTGGATGATTAACTTGTTCCGAGTTGAGCTGAAGCTTCTATGACCATCCACATTTACAAAAAATTAGAGCCCTAAACCCTTCCTCACAATTTCAGTTCTGTATTCTCAGGTAATCTACAGTAAAGCCAGACTGATCTTGTCAGTATAGGGTTTAAACTGGCTGGCATACACAGGGAGATCAGATGGACCCACTTTAGTTAAATATACACAGATATGAAACCAGATTTACTATTCTATCAGTTTTGTTAGTGTATTTCAAAAACCAAAATCAAGTATGAGAGTTTTCAAAGGCAATTTAAACTGTCCATCTTTGACCTGGCTCCCAGTAGGATCAGATGTACTTAATTATTGTGTCTGGAAGTCATCTAACAGGATGTGGATAGCAAAATCTATCTAGGTATTTTAATTTTTTTATACACAATATAAATGAATAGACACTTTGGGCTCATATCCATGTTAGAATGATGTGTATTTGCTTGTTTATATGCATGTGTTTAGTCAGATGAATCTCAAGTTTCCCAAAAACGAATGCAATAAATGACTGTGGTGTGGCAGTTATGGAATGCCTACCCTAATTTTCTAAATTGTCTTTGTAGACCACCTATTTTATAAAGAAGCTACCGGGAATGATTTCTTTTTTTCTGAATCTCTAGCAAAAGCTAATTGCATCTGTATGTTGGGTATCCCTGACACTGTGAAACCAAGTAAAAATGACAATAAACCTCATAATTGTTGAAAGGATTCATTAATGAACCAGTTGCATGCTTCCTATGAATACTGTTCTTATATCATTCTAAACTAATTTCAAGAAGGGTTTTCTTGAATAAAGGTGCCAGGCGAGGAACATCTTGCCATCCTATGGCTTTTATGCTGTTGCAATATCTTATGGTGTTCTATCATGGGCTACATTGTAGTATACAGTCATTGGATAAATAAAAAATAAGCAAAACAAACCTTTTTTACAGAAAATATTCTTGATTTTGTCTCCATTCTCCATATTTTGTTCAGAGTTATTTTAGATTCAGAGTACTTGGAAGTACATCTACATGTACATTTCTTTTCAATTTAATTTTCCAACAGAAGATTGCAGGATTGCAAATAATAGGCTGTCAGTTTCTTTATCATCACATGCGTATCCCTTCCTTCTCTGCAGTTATTTTACTTGTGGGTCATTTTATCTGAATTTGAGTGAGAGCAAAAGGGCTAACTCCTCCTGCCAAGAAACAAATTAGCTTTTTATGTTGTTTAATAACTGCATCCAGTTCCAAATGCCACCAAACAGCTATTAAACAGCAAGCCCCTTGAACAAAAACTCAATGGTGCATAACACAGTTGATTAGATGTACTCTTTTCTGAAAGGGCCATTATTCTTAGTAGGCATATTTCATTACTGTTAATCTGAGTTTAAATCTATGCACCCATAACCTAATAACTCCATCTGAATTGTCTAATGTTATCTAGCTGATCTTAGGATGTCTTCTAATATTTGTGGGAGATATTTTTGAGGCTGGAGAACTGTATTTAGTGTTCTTTGATGCTGTTTCTTCTAATTGAGATCAATGGCACCTAAGAAGAAAAAGGTTTTGCTATTTTACTGCATATTTTATTTTCCTCTTCAGCTGAAACAAAGCAGTATTCTCAGCAGTTTCCAAGCAAACACATAATTTCCAATTACTACTTTGTACCGGCTTCTGTGCCTGGATTACTGAATGCCTTTCCTTCTAGTCAATTTTCTCTATTTACAGAGAGTAACACAGGTGTATTGCCATGAGGATGTGTGTGGTTTGTCTATATGTATCAACAAACAATATCAATAAGATATGCTTTCAAAACCAGTATCAGATCAGGTGATATGTTTCACTGCTGAAAATAATAAGTTTCCTAAATTATGAAGGATGATATGCTAGTTGTACTGGAATCTTGATTTAAATGTGTTTCCTGATTTAGCAGGGAGCAAATGTAGAAAAATATCTGCAGGTGATTTTATTCAGCCAACCAGTTTAAGTCCTTGTATTTTATACCTCCTTAAGACACTCTTATTAGCAATTAAAAATTTAAACATCATTATAAAGTAACCATGTAAACATTGCTTTAAAAAGTAATTTGACATTATGTGAAATTTACTACATTGTGCTCATATTTAAATTTTAAAAATGAATTTAGAACCTTATGAACATACATCTTCTATGTAATAATTTCCTTGGGAAATAATGCCCTAAGAGATGAGAAAGGTAAACTTCAGCATTGTAAGCTTATCTAGTAGCTCTTATTATAGTGTAGAATTTGCAGAGTATGTGATTTTTAGAAGGCATGCATACACGTCAAGATTCACGTGGCTGTTGCTATAGTACAAACTTTCCTTCTTTGCATTAGCTTCAGCCTCAAAACAAATCAAATTCAGAAGGTGCCTGACTAGACCTGTTTTACATGAGATAGGAGCTTAAAAGTGGTCAAAGGGTGGTCAGTGGGGCTGCAATAAACGCTAGGTTTACTCACTTGAGCACACTGTCTCTTGCTTGATTGAACAAGGAAAATAATCCATATTACTATGAAAAAACCCACAAAAACTATATATTCCAAAAAAGATATGAATCCACAGTCTCTGCTTTACAGTTCATTAGATCAACAGGACTGCAAAAGGAACATTAGCTCTTTAGGAGTATCAATGCTAAACAGAAAGAAGACGAAGTATATGTATTAAAATATATTAATATCAAAGCTGTGCACTCTTCTAATTCAAAGGATGATGTTTTTGGGGAATAATGACCATTACAGCGCTATCTTTTCAAAATATGAACTGCATTTTGTTAAAAATACTGACTTGGAAAATTTTATTGACATTTGCGTGGAACTTCTATTGCAAAAATTTTATACGTGGTATTTAAAAAATAATATTAGAAAACAGGTACATATTTAAGACAGTTAAAACTGAAGAGTTAAATCAAATAGTTAAATTAAAGAGTTAAATTATATAGTTATATAAGTATATTAGGAAGTCCTATGTGTTTTCCTATGTCTCAAACCCAGTTCCATAAGAAGGGAAAGTCTGAGACCTAGGTCACTAGCCAGATCCCTGGGAAGAGCAGCTTTAGAACTGAATCAGAGTCAGCTGACCTTTCAGAAAACCTCTAAAATATATAAGGAGAATGCTAGAACCTATCACTTTGAGCATTTAAACAGCCTTTGACGTGTATCTTATGAAATATTTTGCAATAAGTGATATGCAAATATTAATTGTTTCTGCTGAGGGATGGAGGGAACAAAACCCAGGGAATTGCTGGTAGTCACTCTTAAGTGAATTCAAGTGGTTTAAGCTTCTAAAGGATGATCCTTCCATACTCTGAGCTAGAATAATTTTCTAGAAGCACAATAAAACTTTGTTAAGACTCTATTTCCTCATTAAATATTTATGTCAATTGCTTTTACCTTGTGTGTTTCTCCTAGAATAATGTCATTTGAAAGACACCAAGGTCCTAAAGTTGTTTTATCAATTGGTGAGAGTACTCAAAAATAATATGGATCCAGTTTTCAGAACTCTCCTTAGTGTCAAGAGTGAAGTTCAGAAGAAGACTTTAAAAGTGCAGTAAGGCAGCAAAATGACAATGAACAATGTAAGAATCCTCAGGGATTTACACGTTTTATGTTACTAAACAAAAAACAAGGAAATACAATAGAACAAATCCACTGCAAAATAAGACTTGTACAATTATTCTAAGCTTTTACACAGCCTTTTCTGCATGCTTTCAAGTTCTATGAAACTAGGACTTCTCAGCTAGGTCACATTTAATATCTCAGCCCATGCAAGTTTACGATTCAATGGTTAGGCTTCTTGTGTGAGTCTCCACACAAGATGATGTGCAAGTTTCATTATTACCAGAGCCTTAATAGAGTGTTTCACACGACTAATTTATTTTTCCTTTTCTTATAAATTAGATTCTTACCAACTCTACCAATACATATTTTTGTCTTCCAATGTATTTAGAAGTATTTATTCTGAGGACATAGGTGGATGAGGGCTTTTATATTCTTGCCTCTAGCTATTGTACAAAATTTAAGTAGATCACCTGACATCTATCTTCTGTTATCTGAGTCCTGAGTATATTTCAATTAATATTACATAACAATTCTGTAACTATCAAGAACATTGGAAGAACATGAGGATTTTTTTTTTGGTTGAAGTCCTTGCAGTAATTAAAATAAAAAAAAAAAATTAAAAGCTCAAAAAAAAAAAGAGAAGGGAATCAGAAACACAGCAAGCTGGTCAAGATCATACTTTAGTACAATGGCAAAATGTTGCCTAGAACAAGAATTTGCAGAGCCTCATACTGACTGTGAAATAAGTGGTTGAAACAAGATGCTTTGGCCTCACCTTACTGCATGTAGCATCAGAAGATGCTGAAAGACTCACTGCTTCTAAGCAATAATTCTATACCCATAGACACCTGTCATTTGCATGAATTCTTTTACTCTTTTGTATTATAAGAGCCATTGTTTCTTGTCTCTTGTAGAACATCAGTTACTAAATACTCTTAGAAACAGCAGGTTTTTATTCAATCCATATAATATATTAATTGAGTTTCTCACACCGCTTGACAATAAATTCTAATTTGCAATGCAAAGAGGAGAAAACAATATAAAAAAGTTTTCACTGAAAGAATGAAACTTCTTCTAAATTAGTGTATTCTACCCAAAAACCTAGCCTTGGTTATAACCACAGGGTCAAACAGGACACACAGACCAGCCTCTGTCAGTCTCTCTATTTTTCAACTAACAGAGTGCAAACATGTTGGTCTTGCACTTGTCAGTATTATGCAGGCATTGAGGTTTGTCTTACATAATGGTAATAAGTGGCCTGCTCCATGCAGCTTGGAAAATAAAGAACACAAGGGAAGAAACAGAAAACTTTATAGTTTTGTAACTGTTAAAATAAAAAGGAACAAAAATTCAAAGCCAAAGTAATCCCACTTTGATCATTCCAAATCCCAAATTTGGAATTCTTTTTAGCCGTATAGATTTTTGGCAGAAGGAAATGAGCCAAGCAGCGAAGTCCCCGCTGCATCAGTTAGAAGGAATGCAGGCTGTTCTCCAACACACACTACTCCTGAGACAGAGACAGGTCACAGCACCTTGGTCTGACTATGAGGGCCTTGAAGGCCAGCAGCTCCCTCTGGGAGATATGGACTTGTGGCTTTTGCCTGGTGATTAGAAAGCAGGTGTAGATGTCACCATTGACACCAATAATAAACATTTATACTTAAGGAGGTAGAAAGACTCAAATATTATGGTAGAGCGTGATTTAAACCTGTTGTAGTAGTCAAAGACTTGATATCCTTAAGCTTGCAAACATTGAGTAGGACAAGTGAAACTGCACTCCTACATAGCTAATTGGAGTACACCAAATTAATTATATGTGTGCTTTAGAACAGCATAAATAAATCTCCTCACCACTACTGATGGTAAAAGTAACTAATCATAGAATTTTTACTCATAAGGTAAAAAACTGGCATGACTGCTCTCAAAACTAAAAGAAATGTAAACTATTGTAACAAGAAAAATAGAGACCAAAAGAAAAGTTTGGAAGTAAAAGTTATAGTTAAGTTGAAGCAAAAACCTAGAAAGAATTGAAAATGTTAAAACAATGATTTCAATGTGTTTGAGACAACAGCAGAATTGAAATGATAAAGACAACTTTTAAAAAGCATGCTTAACTCTTCTTTTCCCCTCTCTCAGATATTATGTCCTAAACACTTTTCTCAATAATTTTTATTTGGAATTTTATATTAAAATTTATATTACCTTGTCAATCTTCTACCCTTTTCTGAAAAAAAATGGCATGACGTTGTGCTAACTGATTCTGTAGGGTGTGTACCAGTACACACTATTTAGGCATCCTTATAAATTTCTACTTTTATGAGTCCTTAGTGCATTCAGAAAGCAGATTCATAAAAATATTTTATTCAAATTGTTCTACTCACCAATTTCAGTCTTATATCAGTATACTGTAGCTGATATTCAATGCTTTGATTGTTGCTGGAAAAGAAACAAAACCTTTTTTTCTGGCAATTTAAAACTACTTTGTTAACTTTGGAACCATCAGACTGATTTTTATTGTACCATTTCTATATGTATGTCATGAAATGACTTTGCAACTGTCTTTTATATAGCAGTGAGAAGAATAAAAAGTAATTATATTTATGAGTTAATGTTTTCTGTTATTCTTCTTGTCTTGTAGCAATTTCTCTCCTGTTAGGAACAAAAGATAAAATAGAAACATAAGTTATGCACAAGTAATAAAATTTACATATTCCACTGTGCCTTGAAATACTGGAATAGTTTCTTCATTGGAAAAATAATGCTCTTTGTAAAATCTTACACAGTACTGGTAAAGTCTAAAACTGCAAAGAGCTGCCAGTGGTGATGGCATTGACCTTGTCCCCATTCATACTGAGAAGAGAAGGTATTCTCCTTGTATTTGTCATTAAGGTACAAACTCATAAATATGGTCAAATTATATATAAACTTCCTAAAAGCTAAACCTGAGAAAATACTGATAATAACACTGTATTACTTTTTCTGATAAACCAAGAAATATCAGAGTCAGAAGTCTTTTCTTCTCTCAGAGGATGAAATCACAGCTCTGATCAGCCTGAGGAATGCCAAGACATGACATGTTAAAACAATTCCCATTAAAAGAAAAAAAAAGAAAAAAAATTAAAAAAAAAAAGCATTCAGAAAAAGCCCCAAAAGCATTTCAGAGTAGCACAGAAGAGGGCATAACAGAATCATTTAGATTGGAAAAGACCTTTAAATTCATCAAATCAAACCATAAACTTAGCACTGGCTGGTCCACCACTAAGCCGTGTCTCTAAGCACCATATCAATATGACTTTTGAACATTTTCAGGGTTGTTTATTCCAACACTTCTCTGGAAAGTCTGTTCCATTTCTCTGCCACATTTTCAGAGAAGACTTTTCCCAATATATCAGTCTAGACCTGGTACAACTTGAGGCAATTTCTTATCTATATCTCATCTCATCTCATCTCATCTCATCTCATCTCATCTCATCTCATCTCATCTCATCTCATCTCATCTCATCTCAATCTTATCTCACCTGGAAAAAGCCACCAACCTCCTACCTTTCTACAACCTCCTTTCAATTATTTGTAAAGAGCAATGAGGTCTTCCCTTATTTCCAGCATCTTTGCTCCAGGATAAATAACTCCAGCTCACTCACCTGCTCCTCATAAAACTTTTTCCTCTAGATCCTTTGTCAGCTTTGTCAGCACTCTCTGGACTCAGTCCAGCAGCTCAATGGTTTCTTGCAGTGAGGCCCTCAAAAGTGAACACAATATTCAAGGTATCTCTCTTAATGTGAATTATTACCACAGGATATGCCTAGCTTTACTCTTGTCTTTGGTAAAAGTGTGAAAGAGATCCTGATCACCATTTCTCAAGTTTCACTTTCTGAAGCAAAAAGCAAGGTTTTTTTTGTGTGTGTGTGTGATTATAAGTTCCAAGTGGATCACTTCTATTTACAACTCATTCTCCAACTTCAGGGGTGTTATTGCAGATATTACAGTTACTACCAACATAATCCTTGAATGAATGATACTCATCTCAACCTATTTGTGCATATTGAGATATAGCTGCTTAGTTCTACACCATGCTGAGTAAAAAGACCCCAATGTATCGTTCATCTCTCAGGATGGATATAATTAATTCCTATTTAGAAAGGGTTTTGTGATTTTCAAAAAATAATAAAATTTTACTACTGTCACAACAACAGTCAAAATTCCTGAAATGTAATACAAGATGCAGTCTGAAAACTACACAGTTTGAAAAAAGTGTTTGCATCTTGATGTGAATAAGTTATAGGATTGACTGGGACAAAAGAAAAGATCAATAAATTTCTACAAATTTATATTTAGTTTTGCTCATATCTGGCATTGATGATCTGGGATTAAAGTTCCAGATTAATTTTTAATCAGGTATTTAGGTAAACCAGAAAATACATTGGGGCTTGTATGTATCAAGAACTGTTATCTTTTTCTTTCAAATGAAAATGAAACTAGACAGACAATATTTCTATATGATATAAGAGAAAATATATTAATTCTTAATAATGCAAAAATCTTGTCTGAAGTCATGTGATTTGCCAAGTTATGTGGCTGTTTGAAAAATTTACTCCGTAAACAAGTATATTTGGGATTTAATTCAGATATGTTTTTATCTATGCAAAAAAATGAATTTGAGCATGTCTTTTATCAGAGATAAAAGTGTCTGTTTCAATCTGGGCACAATCCTGAGCAATGAGCCCTAGGAAAACCCTGCTTGAGCAGGGAGGATGGACCAGATGAGCAAGTGGCCAGGACCACTGTGGTCCCTTCCAACCTGACCCATTCTGTGATTCTGTGATTTGGATACAAGGGAAAGCAGAATATGCAATTGGCAAATGACAAGACTGATATAATTTTAATCTATGTTGAAATTGAGGTAGGCTTTGCTAACTGTAATATTTTAAAGGCAAAAGATTTAACCCACAGATATGTGTTCACTGAGGTAAAACAGGGAAGATGGAGACAGAAAATGCAGATGCTAAAAAAAAACAAAACCACAAAACCTCAAATTCAGCCAGGCATTGTTTTGCACATTCGAGGGGAATATTGCAGCTAAACTAAAATAAATGTTCCCAAATCCTTTAATTTCTATTGAAGGATTGCTAAGAAATCCTTAATTTCTATTAAGTTGATCAGCTCCATCCCTGAAAATGTCTGTTCAAAGCACTAAATTCAGATTACATTCTTAAAATACTTAGGTAAAACTCTGCATGGCTAGAAGTTTGAAAACAAATAAAACAATGCTGATTTAATCTCTGCAAAGGATATTTATTTGGTCCCAACTAATCACTGCAATTTTGTTGTCAAAAGTGATAGAGATATCCAGTGTAAAAATTAGAAAATTTACAGAAAACAGGACTAAATTGTATTATGATTACCCATAAGACCATATAGTAGAGAAATTAACATCTAGCTCAGTGAAGATTACCAACTAGAGTCCTGATGTACCATACTTGGAAAAATAACTTTTATATTTTTCTTTTATTTTCCTTTTCACATATAGATGACGTCATATACACAGATCCTATAATGCAAGATTCCAAGATGCTAACAGTTAATACAGGTTCATTATATTACTATTGAGTGAGAGCAGATAAAAAATTTCCATTATAAAGATAAAAACCAATAAAATAACCTTACTTATTCTCAGGTCTTTTCACATGGTCTCCAATTTAATTTCAATAGAATATGAAATTATCTTCTTAATTATCTCTGAAGGGAAATTAAAATTTTTACTAACAGTCAATGGAGTTAGGAGGAGTCACAGCACTCTGTTAAATTGTCAGTCATGTTGTTTATGGAATACTAACCTTGGGATTGTTTCTCTGAATTTTTCATCACTAAATAGTAAAGCAATTTGTAACTTGGTATGTTTTATACAGTAACAAATCTCTTCCTAAGAAATATTTGCCTTTGTATCATGTATATCTATTAATATTGCATTTATCTTTCCTCTGCTTTGTCTAAATCAATTCTAAAGAAAATATTCTATGCAGATACTTCACACTCCCAAAGAGAGGGAATGTCATCATTTAACCCCAGCAGGCAACTCAGCCCCACATGGCCACTCACTCACTCTCCCCAGGTGGGATAGGGAGAAAATGGGATGGAGAGAAAATCAGAAGGGTAAAATTAAGAAAAATTGTGGGTTGAGATAAAGACAGTTTATTAGGTAAAGCAAAAACCACATGCACAAAGCAAAGCAAGGAATTCATTCCCCATTTCCACAGGCAGACAAGTGTTCTCCCAGAAAGCCAGGCTCCATCCTCAATAACAGTTACCTGAGATGACAAATGTCATCACTCAAAATGTTCCACCCTTTCTCCTTCTTCCCCTTAGGTTTTACCACTTATCACAATTTCTGCTACTTTCAAAAATGTTAAGATAGGAACAGGGTAAAATATTTAATCTATTGCTGTCAGATTTAATTTTGAGCATCTTATATTTATTTCTAGAAGTAATCAATGTATCTAGACTTTTATTTTTAAGGTATTCCTTAGTAATTTACTTATGTCAGGGAATGAGGCAGAGGTAGAACCTGGAAAAAAAATCAACTATCAGTTGTGAAATCTAGAGTGCTATATAATGAAGGCTTTATCTTAACATGAACTCTTTGGGTATTATGTCTTAAACTATACAGCTGTATGAGCCAAAAATTACATATCAAATAATTTATTGTTAATATAATATTTTTTGCCGTCCTTTAATTTTTTTCCCCCCCAGGAAAATCCAAACACTCATGAAAACTAAATATCAATTCCATGGTTGTAGTAACTCTATTAGGTTTCTTGGACATAACAAAATTATGCAACCATATTATAAACCTGACGTAAAGCTTCTCGGGACTGCTATCTATTTGTTTCTACCTTGTAGATAAAAATATGCAAAACAAGGTATTCTTTCTGAAAAGATGTAGTTGTTCACCTTGGGAAAACAAGATTACTTTCAAATTTCTTTCTAGACTTTCCACATTTAAAAATTCTCCCCTTTTTAAAAGATGAAGTAAAATGCTTATTAAAGCTTTATTTATTTTTATATGAACGTGTGCTTTCTTAAACAAGCCTAAACCTTACATTGTACTATTTCAATGTCATAAGATGAGAACTTTTAAAATAGCTCTATTTTCAGGTCTTATTAAATCAAAAATGTTAACATTTAAAAGCAAAATCACAAACAGATTTGAAAAAGCATATCAGTGTTTACTTCTGTTTATCCTCTTTTTCACATGAACACTGAAAACAGATTCCTATGTAATAATTTTTTAAAATGCATTTTCTTGCAATCACTAAGATGCACCAAACTGTGAATTCAGGACACTGAATTCTAATTCACTTCACTTTCCATTTGATAAAACATACACTGATAGTAAGTTCACCGTTTTGACAATGTCTCTATTAATACCAGTACCATTTGTTATTCAAGAAAACAATTTTTTTCTGTGGGTGTGAAAGAGCTGAATATTCTTACTAGAATCAAACTAATGCCCAAGATTATGCAATAAATTTAAATAGCAACATTTGAAACAAGCAGCCATCTTAAATTTATAAAATTATTTGTACCTTTGTAACCAAAAATTTTAATGATGCTACACAGATATATGGCAGTATTGCTCACTGTCACATTCTCTTATTTTACAAAATATAAGCTACCTTGTACAATATGAGCAGTTTTTTGGGGAAAAAAAAATCTCTACTAAAGTTAGTTCCTGTTTTTATATTATCTTTGTCCTTGAAAATGTTTCTCCCCATTAGCTAATATACCAGCTGTTAAATGCTGGTAACAGATTTTGAGAAGCAATTTCTTAAGAAGGGAACTAATAGTTAATTAACTTATGTGTTTGTTAAGTATCTGAATGTTCTTTTATATTGACATTTATTATCACCAACCTTTAATCTTAGACTACAAAATAAGGTAATTAAATTACATTTGTTTGTGCAGTAGAGGACCTGATGAGTATTCTGGAACCACGAGCATTTTTTAGGACATTGAAAGGTCAATAAAGAAAACCTTAACCAGAACTATTTTCAGTAGGGCATTTCATAAAACAAAGAAAATATCATAACAAAGGCTGCTAGAAACTAATATTTAAATACTAGTAGCCCAACTGTTGGAATAGGTTTCTCACAAGAACACGAAGCACAAGAAATGGTATGCTGCCAAAAGGTTTCCATTTTGTTAGGAAATCCAAAAGCAAAGTAAGAAGGAAAAGGTGTGTCTTAAACCCTGTCCTTTTTAGATTAGGTATTTTGCACACAGAAAATTTAGCTTCTTCTACTTGCCATTACACCTTGTAACCTTCCAGCTAAAGCATAGACTTTTTCTTTAAAACAATGGACAATAGCTCTTCTTTTTTGTTATAAACAGAATCTTTTAAAGAATTAAATAGAACACCCCATGTATAGGTGTGTAAGAATTTGTTGCAAGTCTAGTTAATATTTTAGTGATAATAAAAACCAGTTATACTAGTCCAGGCACAGTAACACAGCCATAACCTGTATTAATACATAAGAGCTTCATAAAGCTCTTGAAAATGTTACACAAGACAAGCTACTGTATCCTATTCTCTCTGCCATTAGGTTCACCCTTCTAAAGACTCCCTCAATTTTAAGGCCAGTGCAGACTCTTCCTCAGGAAAAGAGATGGGTTAACACAGCAGGTCATCAAGTGTCCAAAGGAGGAGTTCTGTCTGGTCCTGGTAGCCTATTCCACTGCAGTCTTCCATCTTTGTGGATGATATGTCATATATTTTCTTAAAACAACTTGATTTTTTTCTTTTTTAGCTGCTGGCTAAACTTTGCAAGGGGAAGAACAGCCTTCCTCGCTCTCCTTTGGCACAACAGGGCTTTTCTTAGGCAAAAACTGCTGGGCTTTTACAATATCAAGACACAGTTTAAGTTAAAAGTACTTTAGACAAGAGGAGTAGACTAAGACTTTCAGTCTAAGACTAGTTAGTCAAGTACTGAAACACTGCACTTCCCAATGACTGTACATCTTTGGTCCTACCAATTTTTTCATATCTGGAGCAATGGGATTGATTTATGCAGCCTGGTAAGCCTGTGTTGGGCTGAGGAACGAGAGTGTGAGGAGTTCCATCTGCATTTTAGGAATTTTTTCTACTTGGTCTAAAGCAGCTCTGGACTGTGTTGAAGAAGACGAGATGGGATACAGAATAAGCCAGAGAACAAGGGCTGTAATTTAGTGCTTACGACTTTCTTCTGGGCCATCTGGAGTCTGCATTCAGCTTCGAGGGCTGATTAAGTATTTGAAATGTAAAGCACATAAATAGAAACCCAGGTTTTAAGTCTCCTCACACAGAGAGGAGAAATAAACCAAGAACATTTCTTGTACTGGATGAATGTCCTAAGCACTAAATCCTTATATGAAGGACATTCATAACTCTTCTGGCCTTCTTCAGGAAAATAGTTGTTGAGTTTTGGGCTTTTTTATGGTACTTATCCAATAAATGTATTCTGTGAACACCCTCTTGCCTGTGCTCCTTCCAAACCTCTGACCTTCAAAGTGAAAAAAGTAAAAAAAAAAAAGAATAAAAAGCTTTGGGGATTCTTGTAGAAGACAGATTTGATCTAGAAAGCAGTAAATCATTACTGTTGAATTCACAGTGCCTTTAGACATAAAGATAATAGAATGCTGATTACCTGAAGAATTTGAACTTCCCAAGGGTTCACTTTCTTAAGAAGTCTCGAGAGTCACAGTACAGACTTAGTTATCTATACTCCACCTAAATTAGCCTTTGGACATTGTTTTTCAAACTGATCAAGCATTGAAATGTTAAGCCTAAGTGTGGTTAAATATTTTTGAATAGCTGTATTGCTGTATCTGAGGTCTCAACTAGGAAAACAATACATTTTTTTAAAAAAAGTGTTATTTTACCCTTGCTACATGAATGGGAAGACCACTGTGGATGCCATTAAGGGCACAATATTCTACAGTATTGTATATGCCAAAAATTATTAATATTAAATAAAAAATAAATTGACAAGTATAAATATACCTAGTGATGACTACCAAACTTTCTGCAGCGTTTCAAGACTATATGCACTGACATCCTTTTTCATTTAAGGGATGTGATGATATGCAGGCCCTTTCAGAGCCTTGCAGTTTGTGGGCTTAAATAACATGTTGTCTCTGATACCCAGGAGCCAAAATTATCACAATACTAAACTTTGATGGTTGCTAGAAAAGCCTGCAATATATACAATTGTTTTTCTTCCTTTTCCTTAGGGCATTCATTTATTAAAAAAAATCTCAACTTATATCTTCATGGGTAAATTAACCTTTTTTGGAAGTTAATGAGGCTCAGTGTAGGAAGGATTAAAGTGTCTGTTCAGTAAGAAACTCAAAATATAACAAAGCATTTTTATCTAGCCAATTTATTCTTTTATATAGTACTCAAACACGCTTCATTCCATCATCCTAGAATTTACATGGGAAAAGTCAGAGAACAGTTTGTTCTTGTTGATGCTCTTAAAACTTCTCATTTTGCACATTTTTATAATATAACCTTCCGTTAGGTTAGCTTTTGTACCCCTTTGAAACATTTGGGGTTCTCCTGTATCCTTTTCAGAGCTGAGGGGAGATGAACTTCACAGTGCTGTAATGTATATATGCATATTTGTGTGATGAATATATGTTCCTTAATAATTCTTTACACTTCAGCTGGGTTTGGTTATTTTTATTTTTTTTTTTAATTCTGCCAAGCTAGTATTTTTATGAAACTCTGTCTTGATTATGAGTACTAATGGTCATTACCATTACTAGGTGGAATAATTTGTGTGTGCACTACTTTTTGTAATAATCTACAATCAACTTCATCTTCGATCTTGTTGTCCTATAATATATTACAACGTCTTTCATAATCTGCTGTGTCCTCTACTCCCTTGAATAAGTCTATATAAGCAGACAACTTTTTATTCTTTGTTCATCTTTCCAAATATTTTATATACATAAAAATATATATTATATGTAGACATATACATATATACACACATATATACATACATGCACACATACACATATATATATATACAAATTTGTATATATGTACACAGCTATTATATATGTGTGCATTTATATGTGTACATTAAAATAGCATAGAAGCTCTTCAGGTGGCTTTCCTGCACTGTGGCAATGAACCTTTTTCTCATGTCCTCCTTTTTCATTTCTCAGCCAATGGTGCTATAAAGGAGTGGTGGCTCTTGCCCCATTTGACCACAGCCTTCACCATCAGCTGATGTTACAGGCACTCGCTCAGTGAGTGCAGTCTGTGACTGCATAATGCCAGGTGAGGTGACACTCAAGCATAGGTGGTGCAGATAATTCAGCTTCCAAAAATCTCTGCCGAGGTCTGGTGGTGCCATCTGAAGCCAGAGTCACACCACAGCCTGGTTCAGCACGCCTCAGAATATTATGGAGTATGAATTTATCCTTAGATCACTCAAACTACTTTTACAGTGGCTTTGGATGCTGCAATTTGCTACTGACTGTTCCCCTTATAAAAATCTGACCTGTAGAATCACAGAATAATTAAAGTTGGAAAAGACCTCAGGATGTAGCTCAACACCATAAATATCACACAATATAAGTTAAATCATCTACCAAAAGAAACATAGCAGCAGATAACTGCTAGCCTGTAAACAGTATGTTTTTATTTTGCTATTTATTATACTAATTTATAGAAGTAGGCAGAAGAGTAAAAAACGTTCCTAATATGAATAAATTCTATTTTATTTCATTTTACATCTTATTTTCCAGTCTGAGAGCAAGATGAATCTGCATTTAATATTCATTGCTAGTGCATAGATGATATTTATTATTATTTAGGATTCAAGGATATCTGAATTTCTTTGTGGTATAAAGTTTCCAACATTATTTTGCAAGCTCTCTTTTTATCCATGGAATGGAATTGCTATGCTCAGTAACTGAGAGACTGCTTTTGACAGTATATTAGTTTTAATTTGAAGTAAAATTACAGATGCTGCTGAGAAGGTCATCTTTCAAAAATAATGATATAAAATCTCTCCTGTAGGAAAGGTCTTATGGTTTGATGATTTCTTTCCTTCTACTTAACTGATTGGTAACTCCTTACCATCATTATTAACATCTGAGCACTGCAGAGCAGCAGGATGAAATACTCAAGGCTATTGGAATCAACCATTTTCCATTACTTTCCTTCTGACCTAAAACATCTACTTAATGAATGGCAGTTCTTCAGTTTTGAAAGGTTAAAAGAAATGAAAAAGAGATACAGGACAAAGCCATAAGCTTTGTGACCTAACATAATGTGCCTTAAGATAGAAATTAGACACTACTCCCTCTCTTTGTCCAGAACACTGTCTGGTGGAAGAACAATAGGAATCTGGATGCAAAATATTTCCCCTTGAATTTTACCTTTACATTTCACATTATTTTTCAATTCCCACACTGACCCAAAAATTATGGATCGTATGAGATATTTACAAGGATATAGAACTTAGATGTTGAAGTGTTATTTAGCAAAAAAAAATAAGTAGGTGAATTTACTGATTTCAGATTCAGAAGGCAGAAAATGAGGCATCCTCTCTCTAATTGCTCAGACTATTTTGATGAAAGTTATATCCAGATTGAAATAATGTGAGTTATGTCTACTTTTCCTTCACAAATGTGCCAATAGCAAACTGCAAGGAGACATCCCTTGTAAAATGTTGGACATCTTTTACTCAGGCCAAATACTGAAGAAACTGATAGATGGAACAGTATTTCAAAAATATAGTAAAATGTGTATGGTAAAAAATGTATGATGGTGTAACTGTGGAAAAGTAAAGAACATTTAAGACTTCAAAATTCAGAAGAGGCCTTACATTTTTTTTTAATAGAGGTTTCTAGAGCAAAGTAAAATACTCAACTAGTTTCACTGGCATTAACCTTTCTTAATATAGACAAAGTGTGAGTATATTGTCATATATGTTCAGGAATGTTGAAGTTGCCTTTTTAGCCTTTAGCAATGTAAGTTAATACAATTTGTGTGAAAGTCTGTATATTTTTACCTCTTTAAGTCCTTCCTTTTTCTTTGGAAAGATCATAAAGACAGTGTTATTTTTTGTAAAAAAGATGACAGAATTATTTATTTTTATTTCCAGAGCACTGAGAAAAATAGTGATGAGTCAGGAGAACTTGAAGTTGTCTATTCATAGATGTGGAACTGCTTCCAGTTTCCCAGAGGGACTAACAGAAATAATAACACACTGATTAAATAGGTAACTGTAGCTTTTTTACAAAGCTCAGAGAAATCAAGAGAAATCAATCAGATATTCTTAAATTATCTTTCTGTGATTTATATCAGATTCTACATTTTTGCCCCCTATGTTCAATTTCCTTTACCAGCCTGGAACAGGAGGGGTTTCTAGCATTTACAATATCAACTCCTGTTCTTGACTTTTTTGAAGACATAGTTTATATATTTTCCCTTCTCTAATGTTCAAAGATCTTTGCTCCTCAGGGCTTACACAGAAGGTGCAACACTGAAAGCTTTTTGTAAGGAACCTGCAAGATCCTCAGAGCAAACAGTTTTTCTTGATTCTGTCTGCAAAGCAGAAAGCACAGTTTCCACAGCATAAAAATAAATCTTACCACCCATCATCCCTGGTAGACAGTTTGACAAATTTTATATTAAGTAATTGATTTTGGCTTGCTTCTTCAAGGTTCCAAGCATCTTTCAGTTCATGATGGACTTTGGGGGAGGGAGTGAGGTTTCTCAGACTCTTGCAGCAAACAGCCAGCATCTTTAAATATTGAATGCTCTCCAATAACATTATATTTATGGAAAAAAATCCTTTCTTACATCAAAAATACTTGTGGAATTTATTAAATTTATGTTTGTATTTTATTTACCTTTTGTTTTTTATATGACAGCCCATTCTAGATTAGCAAAGTATTATCTTGTTATATTGCATTTTGTCTCTTCTGCTCTGGACCTTCAAAAGATGATTGAATCCATAGTGCAATGTCCTGAATGCATACACTACAGACTAGTATTTCTGAATACATTAAGGCCTGATTAGATATGAAATTCTTAGAGAGTGTCCAAATACTGTTGTTAACATAGCTGAATTTTAATAAATGTTTATATAGGTTTTGCATAACATTCACATTTCAGCTTAGAAAATGCTTTGACATTGCACTTGACATAGTGAAATAATTATCAGTGTATGTGTTAAATTTTAAATCAAAATATAATGAGTGAATAAAAACAATAATATTTTACTCATAGGATCTACATCACAAGATTTATACCCTGTGGGTGGTACAGGAAATAGAAATCCTTTAATTTTATATATTTAAAAAAAAAGAGTACAGAAAAAGATTTCAAATATGGATTAGGAACATAGAGAATAAAAAATGTTTGAATCCAAAAGTTCTTAAATATTTCAAAACAGGTGAATTTTATTCAGAGATTTAATAAAGAACACATCCCAAAAGTCTGTAACAGTGTTCCAGTGAGAATGAAGATTTACCAGTAGATCTGGTGAGTAGTCTAAACATCTAAGCAATTACCTAATTTCTCTTAATTTTACAAGTAACTTTCAGTAATTATAAAGCATCTTTGCATTGATGATAAGACTAAAACAATTTTTGAATACCTAAATTTAAATTTTGTATGATTTTAGATGAGTCAACACCCCTGCTCCCACCGTCCCAATGACTCTTGCAGCCTTTTTTGACATTTGAGAAGGCTTCTGCTGAAAACTTTGAGGGAGATAGGTGTATATCTAGACAAATATCTTCTATCTTTGTTTGGGATCCACTGAGTAGAGGGCCTCCTTTAGGTCTCTGAAGTAAAGTTCTGCACAGAAATACCATTCAGAAACATAGCAGTTGGTAGTGTTGAAGGTTTTTTTCTAACAGTTTTGATAGCATTAAAATCTACACATTTTCATTCCCTGATACACTGCTCATCAACACAGAAAATGAGAAGAGGCTTCAGTCCTTTAGTTAGAAGCAGACCACAATGATACCAGGAATGTAAAAGAGCTGTTTGTTCAACTAAGGAAAACTACAACAGTGTAAAGAGTATCCAAAGGATCTTGATGGGCAAGTTTGGACTTCTAAAGATTTGGTGCTTCTTCTCTGACCTGTTCGCTCATATGCTAAATAAATAAATAATTAAATAACAATCCCCAAACACACAAACTACCTGCACAATTAATTAGGCATAAGTTCTTTGCTTGGGTGCAAGGTACTACCCAATTCTAATTTATAGAATTTATACCCAACCCAATTTACCTACCAACATAGAAATAATATTAGAAATAAAATTATGTTCCCTTTCATTTTCCCTTGTCTATCGAATCAGACAGGAGAAGCACAAATGTAGTCTACCTGGATTTCTCAAAAGCCTTTCAGTATCTAAAGGGGGCTTGTAAGAAAGATGGAGAAAGGCATTTTACCAACTCCTCCAGTAACAGGACAGGAGGCAGTGGATTAAAATGAATGAAAGCAGATTTTGGCTGGATATTAGAAAGAAATTCTTTATTGTGAGAGGGATGAAGCAGCAGAACAGATTGCTCAGAGAAGCTCTTGATGTCACATCCCTGGAAGTGTTAAAGACCAGGTTTGATGGGTCTTTGAGCAGTCTGATCTCATGACAGGTGTCCCTTCCCACAACAGGCAATTTAGTCTAGATGATCTTTAAGGTCCCTTTCAACCTATTCTATTATGCTTTTGATTCTAGGATTTATCTACAGTAACATCACAAATATTCTCTCCCACAGACTTGTTCGTATGTAGACTGCATGGAGATGCCTGTGGTCTCTTGTGCAATCAAAATACTGTTCTCTGATGCATCCTAACATACATTTGTGGAAGTCAGAGGACATCAAGTAGAAAAGGGTAACATCTAAGGGAAGGCCAGGATTAATTATGATATAAATGGATTAGATGCATGTTTTGGAATCAACTGAGAGAGTGAAAGAAGTAAGGAAAGTGATTGATGTTGCTTCCCACTGCGCATTCAGATGAGTCTGAAGACCATGTCACTATTAATTTGCTCCTAAATATATCACAGCTTCTAGGCTTGTCACAGTAGGAAATTTTAAAGGCTTGTTTTGCATAAGCAATCACTTTTATTCCTTTTCAAGTACAATTATATTTTTTTTCTTATTCTCTGTATGGAGTCTCAGGCAGGATCAAAGTCCTAAAGTGTAATGTTTCATAGTGTGACTCAGTGCCCTGTGTAGTGCTACTAGAATGCAAATTATTAATTTGATGTGTCCTTTTGTAATGTCCTTATTTAGTCCTGATAAGATGCTTGGGCATCAGTTACTCTTGAAGTTCCAGCCACAGGAGGAAAGGGGAAAGGTTTTAGGGTCACAGTTTGAGGCCGATCAAGGGGGCACAGATTTTCTGTAGCGGTTCTTGGCTGTTCAGGAAAAAGGTGTCCCAAGGCTTTAGATGTTGGTTTGGAATTTCCTACAAGAATAGACAGTATTTATTTTTCATAATAAGCATCTGGTTCTTCATCAAGCAACCCTCCAGAACCACTTTGCACTCAAAGAAATAATTAGCATTTACAGTTTAGGGAAATTTATATGCACACAACTTTGATTCAATTCTTTGGAATGGCATGATAAGAGAAACTAGAAGAGTGAACTAGCAAGTGAAAGAGCAATAAAATCATCTTAGAAGATGCAGATTTGGATAAAAGCAATCAATTCATATTATATTTGTCTTTCATATTTTATATATAAGTGCAAGTCTCATTCATTTTAGGACTATAGTGGACAAATGAAACACTAGAATGCTACCACAAGTATCAGTTTCTGTCTATTTAGCCAACATTTTCCTAATTTTTAAAATAAATTTTTTTGTTTTTAAATAACACACCAGGAAATAATAAAAAAAAAACCAAAAAACAACTATTAGAGTCCTATTTCTGACCTACATATATGCATATATTTTAAAGCAATCTATTTATACAAACTATCCACTAGGCAAGGAGCATAATTGCTGAGTGTTGAGTGATGAGCCATGAGACGGGATCATCAAAATGTGACTCTGTAGCTGAAGAAAATTGATAAAAAATTAAAATTAGAGACATCATTATAAAACACAAGACCTCCAGAGGGAGAGATGGAAGAAATTAATATGGCACTGTAAAACAGAAATACCTTATTCCAACTGTAAATGTTGCAACGAATTTTAATAAAGTATTTACATTTTGTAAATTGTCTATTGTTGTGCATTAGGTGGTTTCTCTTTTAATTAAATAGGCAAGATGCAAAATTAATGAAAACTCAAGTATTTGCACCTTGCTGTCTCAATCCAACACTGTAGGAATCCAACCCTGATAAACTGCTGAAGATGAAGAAAAGAAAATCACTGGCTCCTCTGACTTCCTCCTAGCAAATATCTGCTGAATCCAGAGGTGATTTTGAGGCACGGGGGATGTGGTTAGAGAAAAAGGTCACTTGGATTGTACACAGCTGTTTTGATCTCAAGGAAGTTAACTGGAAAAACCCAAAAAAGCCTGCTCATCACATGCTGAAGTGCAGGTCTCTGTATAGAGATACCTGCACACATGCATGCAAAGGTATGCACACACATAGACACGTGTTCACCTTGCTATCATTTCTCCAGCAATTCCAATGAATTATGGAATGGGGAAGTGAAAGTGTGCTGCTGAGCTCCTGTTGACTCCTGTAGCTGTTTTGCTAGAAAGCAGTGCTGTGCAAAGAGACATCCCTGGCACCTAGTGACATGATCAGCTGATTGATAGTATCTACCTTGCAGGACTCCTGCTGATCTCTTGATGATGGGAGCACTGCCACCTTACATAGCACAAGCTGTCAGTCTGTGCAAAATGGGAACTTAGAGAAACTATTAGATAGGAGCAGGTGCCTGGCTACATGTAGATAATCATCTGTTCTTGGAAAAGGAAAGCCTTCCTAATCTTGCTGAGCTCTCTCAGATTCAATGAAGCAGACTGCCTTTCTCTTTGCGAGGCAAAAGCTTGATGCTGTCAGAAAATAAAATAAAATAAAGGAAAAATACAGAAATTGTCATTGAGAATCAAAATCTTTGTTTGCAAATGGAGTATAGTGACATTTCACTCTGCTTCATCTCCTATTCTGAAGCCTTTCAGATTTTTCCTGGCTTCCATATGTAATTTTAGTTCTCTTTTTCCACTTTTTTTGATGTCCTCTAATCTGTAGATTCCATCCAGCTACAAACCTGCTATGCCCTCAGTGTCTTTTATTTCCTGTTACTAGTAAATCATTCCTTGAGCAATAAGCAAGCTTTCAAACTGCCTGTTCCCTGAAACTTCTTAAAAGTAGAAGTGTGCTCCAGAAACTCTGGAGTGGTCTTACGGCCCACAAGAAAAAAACAAAGAGAAAAAATTATACATCACAGGCCTTCATCTCTCTTCACAGACAGAAAGAAAAAAAAATAAATAGACGAAAGAAACATGCATTTATCCAGAACAGTTTGGGACATTTGGGAACAGTTTGTTCATTTGTTACTGGTGAAATGGAATGTTACAACACTGGGTAAAATGTGTCAGTAGTTCAAACCAATATGGCAAACAGCCAGGCTGTTTTTCAGCCCTGCTCCATTTAAGACATTTCTTATTTTAAGTTTTATGGATTAAGCGTATCTGCAGAGACGTGTTAACTAATTTGGTTACTAAAAAGCTTAAGAATGTGGAACTAATATGAAATGAGTAAAACATTATCATTTATTCATTGTGCTTTCAACTGTATCTCATTCTCCATTGTTCTTCTCTAAAATGTCAATCTAGATTAAAAATATTTGAGATAAAAACATTGAGCTTGATTCTTAAATCTGCTGCTGTGGTACACAAAATACCCAGTGGATTTTTTTTTTATTGCAGGGTAACTAATTCACTTTAAGGAAAATGATAGCGACAGATGATAGTTCAACTTTATTGCACTTGCCTTTTCAGTCTTTTGCGATTTTTGCGAATGGGTTTTCAGTAGAAGCACTGGGTGTCCCTGGGTTGAAGGGCCATTAAGACAAATTTCTTCTCTTTCTCTCAGGAAACTCTAAGCTGAACATCATTACCTGAGCCTTCTTTCAATTTGTCTTTGTGTGATATCTAGTAAAAATTGATCCCCACACGGGAAAACGTAATTGGAGGGGTCATCCAACACAGACTGCATTAGAGAAGCTTAGCATTGCCTGGGAACTTGAGAGAGGAAGGAAAGATATGGCAAAAACCGAGTCACTCTTGGCATTCAGGTTTTCCACAGCTGTTGTGGCTGTCTGTGCATCCAATATCAACAATAGTCTAGTAAGAGTTTAGGACTGTACATAACCCTAGAACTCCTTTGGCAGGTGCTTTCAACAGAAGGTGCAGTCATGGCTATCAGCCACAACTTCAAAGAATTTTTCTTGCCAGACTGCATCAGTATTTAACAGGATTTAGGCTAAACCAGCCAACTTCCTCTCAGGACTCTGTCTATGCCAAACACAGAGTTACTGAAGAATCAGCTCTATTTGGTTTTGATGTGGAAACACAGAGCTGAACATTGTTGGAGTACTGATGATAATGGCACTCATCTCACCTCACACCTCTGTCTTACAGGTTTGTGCAGTCAGCGACGAGACCAAATTCTGTGTTAATCTGAAGAACAGAGGGCAAATTAGTCAATGTATTCAACTCTGGTTTCATAACAAAAAGTGTAAATGAACTCATCCTACTTTAATTTCATAAAACTGTCTCAAATATGTAACTTTTATTTAAATAGGTAATGATTAAATTATAAGTATTGATTTGCACCTAATAGTGATGCCACTTCTGGTTATTGGATGAACATATTTTGCTAACCAGAATGACTCTTCTCTTTTCCATAGCCAAGTCTAAAGCATCTGCCTATCCTATGCTCTGGAATGAGTGTGCAAACACATACTAAAGATCTTCCCCATTTATAAATAAATAAATGAATTAATAAATGAATTAATGAATAAAATATTAAATGGAAAAATTGTGAGGTTGCAGAGCAGGAGAAAATTGGAAGTATTATTACTGTCAAAGATCAGTCTTTGAGCATTTAAATGTAAAGTTTAAATATTCTAAACTGATCACATTTTGGATAAACTTGAAAATTAATCATTAATGACAGAAATTAAACCACAGTGCCTCATAAGAGCTTGTCTTGGGTGATATTCAAGTCTATTTCCTCAAATCAAGTTATTTCTAACAAACTTTATTCCCTACCCTTCAAATTTGCCAAGTTCTGTCATCAAATACATGGACTATCATGATGTATGGATCTGATTCACTCAAAAAACCAGAAAAATTCCAAATCTGGTCTTAATACAAGGTCTGGGTGCTACTTGCTGTATTTTATTAGCCATGACAGACATAGATTAAGTTATGTGAGTAAGGTAGTCTGGAGGGGGTGGGTCTCAAGTCTCTGGCTGTGCTATTGAGTGAAGGTGATGCAAGGACAGTAATGGATTAGCACTTTCATGACCATTTATATATTATGTCAAGTTTGATAAATTTCTCTTTTGTATGTATCAAAAGGCATTTCCACATTCTATTAATTTAGATGCACTATTAATGTAAATAACATGTTATTTAATTATTGAGTTGTTTTTCAGCATATATTTACCCTTCATTATACAAGATCACACTTTTAATCAATTAATTTCTATGTATTCCCAACTTTTCTATTTAATGCAAATTATTTAAAAAACAGGGTTTGTCTTGTAAAACAGCAAAAAACACTTTCCATTCTGCCTCTAAGAGGCTGTGCTTATTCACATACTGTGTTTCATTAAAAAGCCAGGAGCTTACTTTACTGGGATAGCCTGTGTTTCAGAAGCATTTTTACCCAGCCATAACTAATGTGTATTCATACCTGCAATGCTAAGGGTGGAAGTGCTGTCAGCTTTTGTTTGGGTTGCCCTCCTTTATCCCTTAAATTACCTCAGGGGGAGGTAGGACTTCTGAGGCAACCTAAATTCCAAGCAAACTTCTGTCAGAAAACTTTTTTGGGAAAGGTGCCCTGACTAAGCACTGGGCGTAAGATGTACTGGGCTTGTCGTGTTTTATCCAGGTATGGAGCAAATGTTGTGCATCCTGACAATTGCAGGCAGCACTGTCAACTTTGTTCCACCCAGGATATAAAGGTAATATTTATGGATATATTTGGCTTCACCTCCAGACACTGGCTACTGGATGAAGTGGCTGTTGGTTTGCTTCTGCAAACTCTGTACCTGTAGTAGCTGGACATAATCCTCCTCTTCTTTCCTTCTTTCATCTTCCATCAGTCTGGTGGGCTAGGCAGAGAAACAAATTGTTGGAATATTTAAAGTTTGCTCTTTTAGGAGATTTATTTTACCTGAAAATGCTTACTTTTGAAGATGTCTTTTCACCTTGGTTTTACAGTAGGATTGATAAAACAGTAAAATCCCTTTGAAGTGAAAATAGGCAAAATTAAAGCTTCTTCTGTTTAACCCACTTTTTAGAAAACATTTCAAGAGACAAAATGGCTTAAAAGCAGACATTTTGTCAGGAGCCATGAGCTTCAGAAAAGCTGAACACCAGCTCTCTAGCACATTTCTAATTAAATATGCAATTAAAAAGCTTTCAGTGGCCCCTAAGGCTTCCCAGCCTAGTTAATAGAAAACTTCTCATCTTACTTTAACAAGCAAGATAAAACTTTCTTAAAAAAATTATCCAGTGTTAAATAAAGTGCTTGCCTACTTTTGTTTCCTCTCTGTGCTTTAAAAATTTATTTTATTATGAATCAAGTGGCTCAGGATTTTAAAAGCAAAACAGTAAAGATAATGAACATTAAATAAGTTTGTCGTAAAATTAAAGTCATGCAGACTGTATTTTAGACATTTTCTCAGGGGTGAATTAATACTCAGGTTATGTGAAAGAGTCCCATGTGAAAGGGTTTATTTAATAATTATTTAGTTGGTAATTTTAAAATTTAAAGATTTGCATTTCAGTAAAAGAATTCAGGTAAAATCTTTTCAGATAAAGTATTTTTATTTCAGTTGGACTATCAAAGTTGTTCCACTGAATGGTGCAGATGGTGGAAGTTTGATCATAGTAACATAAATTATAGCATGCTTTTCTTTTTTTTAATTAGTCTTCCAATTTTTTTTTTCTGTTTTATTATTTTAGGGAGACTGTGGTATTGACACTGAAGCATGGATGAAAAATATACATGAAAAGGGCATGTGGACACCTATGATGGGTGAGGGTAGTCAGAATACAAGAGAGGAATGGACAGGGTCCTTGTCTCAGTGGGTAGGTCAGAGGTGGAAAGTGTACACTGGAAAACAAACCCAGCAGAAATAAGCCTATGGAAAGTGTCCAGGGATATACTGCAAGCACTTTGTGCTGTCAAAGCACAGTTAAAATTAATTCGTGTTGCAAAATTCTTATACAATATTTCTGGTTTTGAATTGTGGTGATTGGAATATTTCTCACACCAGCATTAATCATGATAATCAAGGAATTTAACTTTGCTGCCAAGTTATACATTTCTTGTGTTAATTTTCTCTCTTTATTGTTAGTGCTTTTGCACATGCAAAATCATTCTTTTTTCTTAAAAATAGCAGACATCACCTCAACCCACCATATGCTCATGGGACATGCAGTGGTGAAACAACTTATATGTAGCTCCTAATTCCTGAACTTACATGAAAATAAATCTCTTTAAGTCTTGCAGTACATGTTTTATGCTATAGTCCATTTTCCGTCAAAAAAAAAAAAATCTGGAATATTACAGTCTTTCTATTTGACATTATAGAATTCTAATTATTAAAGGAGTGCCTTACTGACATTTATTTAGCACAGTAACTACCTGAAGGTGTCTTTCCCTTAAGAAGTGCAGTCACTTTTGGAATGTGAATAGCTTGCCAACTGCATAGAAAATTTTCTGCAGTGTTTCCAAACTGAATAGAGTAGGTATTTTAAAATTTAAAGATTTGCAGAGTAGGTTACACAAGAAAATATATTTTTTTACACAGGAAAATATTTTTTTTTCCATTTATATCTCCTCACATATGTATTTTTCAAAGCTTCTTTTTAACATTTTATCTTTTTTAGGCTCATTTTTGTGACAAATGATTAATGTCTTCATGTGGCTACTTAATTTCAATCTCTAAATGTAATGTAGACATACGTGATAAAGTAATAATTTATTAATATTAAAGAGCAGCAAAAGAATTCTGTTAGGGATAAACACACATTTTTAATCAGTGATGGCTCTGAAAACAGAACTGCATAAACATATTCAAATAAATCCAACTGAATCATTTTATGTTGTCCCCACTGACACTCTAATTGCACAATTTTTAAGATCCCACAGTCTTCTGAAAATATGAAAACATTCAGCACATTGTAGCCCTAATCCTGAAGGCCTCGTCCAAAATAAATTCTTCTCCAAGATAAATTCTTCTCCTCTGTAGCTGCTTTTCTAAAAAACCACAAATTTTGTGTCTCTTTGACTTTGTAAACATAAAAAACTCCCTGTAACCTAGTGGCAGACCAGTTCCTGTGATGAGTGTTTTGCAGAGATTTAGATTCTATTCCTCCCATTTTCAATTTACTTGTAATGAAGTTCAGGAGCAAAATATACCACAAAATCCTAGATCAAATGTTCCCTTCTATGTTCTCACATTATATATATATATCAGTTGTTGTCTCAATAAATGAGTATTATGCAGTCAGAAGCACTGGTGGATTTCACTTGTTTCCTTTGGTGACAGGTCTACTCCAGCTTTTTTTTTATCCAGGGAAAATAAATAACTCAAAGTTAAATGAATTTTTTCAGTTATGCAAGTCTTGGAACTTATTGACTAAACTAGTAAGTCAGCTCTTGGGATTGCAGCTCTGTGTTGAATATTCATGTTATTGAGTTCAAAATCCATGTTTTAGCAGTATTTTCTAATATTCCCAGAAACATTCTTGTAGTCTAACTATTGACTAAAACAGTAGTGTCAAGAGATTAACTCAGCTAAAGCAATTTCCTTACAGAGCTGTTCTTGAAAATGTAAGGGAAAAGGGTACGAAGAAGCACTATCTTATTGTGCATCTTCATCAAGACTTACTGCCATGGAATTTTTGTTTTGGATTTGGAAAAACACATAGGGGTAAAGTTAATTTTAAATAAATAATAGAATTACAGTCGGAGCCTGCACTTCAGTGACTCACCCAAGGCCAATGTACTGCTAATGGAGGAAAATTAATACTTCTAGAGTAAGTTTAATTTCACCTATGTTATTCTAGAGAAAGATGAAAGATGAAAATATGTAGGATACTTCAAGGGAATAAATAAATAAATAAATAAATATTTGGTAGAAGGGAAGGCATAAATACACAGAAATGAATAAGAAATGAATGTGATCTTCCTGAGACAATGTTATCTACAGATTTCTGAAGCAACATCAATAGGACTGTGTTATCCAAATGAAAATAATAAAAATAGAATAAGGAATAAAAGTTGAAATGGACTCAATATATCTGAAAATGTGACTACAACATTTATATCACTTATGCCTTTGAAGATGGTTGTAATTTTCTTTTGTGTGGATGGTGATGTAAAGAAATTCCAAAGAGTTGTTGTAGGTATAAGGAGATTGATAATATCAGACAAGTTGTAGTAGAAGAAACGGCACAGATGGAAATTATTGCTGAAATAATCTGCAATCTACCAGACCTGCATGAAGAAAAGTTACTGACCTTATTTCTATGGATTAGATTAGCTTGTGGATTAATATCCAAAACATATGAGTCACCAACAGGATTTAAAACTCGGTAGTATTTATGCCAGAAAAATACAACAGCTGCTATAGAATCAGTATTATTGAGAGGTTTCAGAATAAATTAATTTGATACCAGAAAAAGAAACTTGATGCAATATGATAAAATCATGTCCAACAGAACATTTTCTGAGTTGAACTGAGCTATTTGGTAGGCAACCCTGCAAGAGCTCCATTCCAAACAGAAAAAAAGAGATATTCTCCCCTCCCCCAATTTCTCAATACTAGCTATTTATTTCTCAGGGGTCACAAACTAGTAATTTTAAAAATGGAGAAATACACAGGAATGCTTCCTTATATCCCCAGAAGACTATTGGTTTTCCATCACCTTAGTCTGTCTTCAAAGTTTCTAGATTTATAATGAAAAATGGTGAACCAACTCAAGGTATGCAAAATTCTGAGCCCTGTATGAATCCAAAAACACATAAAAGAAGGATTTTTAGTACAGAATCATTTGCACTATGCGAAGATATATTCCTGTTAAACTTAATAACTTATTTTTTAAAAAAATAAAAAAAACACATAATTTTTCTTGTGTAGCTGAGGAACAAAGTAGCATTACCTCTATTTGTAGAAAAGGTCAAATAGCTTAAGCCATTTACTCATCATAATAACTATGTCAGTATTATGAATAAAAGCTTTAAATACCTTTTCTTCCATATGTCAATTTTCAAGGGGATTCACAGAGATTTAGTAGTGTCTCCTATTAGAATATATCACATACCTAAATGAACACACTCTACACTGAAAATTGAGATGTTCAGAGCCAATTCAGTGATCATATATTCAGAAAAGTAACTTATATTTACATTTTCATTATATTCAGTGGAACTACTGAATTCTGCATTTTCTGGATCAAGCTATTCAAGGTGTGTTACCTTGAAATCCTAATTCTAAACAGGAGAATGTTTAAATATAATCACATGAATAATTTCCTACAGTATTGTGGACTTATAGTTTCTGAATTGAGCATAGCAATTTTCAGTTATCAGAAAATTAGTTACATTAATTTTTGAGTGTTGATACCTGACTATTTCTTCCTTCTTGAATTTGTCTTACATAATCAACTGGCAATTAGTCACTGTTAAACGTTTCCACAAAATTAAGATCAAGGATTTTCACCTATGCAAGGTTATTTCATTAACCACAGGATTACAGAGGTTTGGAAATGACCTTAAAGATCAGCTAGTTCCAACCTCCCTGCCACTGAAAGGACCACCTTCCACTAGACCAGGATGCTCAAAGCCCCATTCATCCTGGCCCTGAACACTTGCAGGGATGGGGCATCCACAAGTTCTCTGGACAACCTGTTCCAGTGCCACACCACCCCATCCTATTTCTGCCTGATCTTTGAAAAGTTCCCATCCAGCTCTCTCACAGGACCCCTTCAGGCTCTGGAAGGATACCAGGGGGTACCTCACGAGAGCGGAGTATGTGGGGAGAGCCACTGCCCCTGACCTGTGGGTCACGCTTCCTTTGGTGCCGCCCAGGAGATGATTATCTTTCTGGGCTGCAAGTGCACATGAAAGGCTTATGTCAAGTTTTTCATTCATCAAGACTTCCAAGTCCTTCTCCTCAGGGCTGCTCTCAAGCAGTTCTCCTTGTACTCATTGTTGGCATCCTGCCCTTTGGCAAATGTCAGCAGCGTAGGCAGGACACCGCCCCCATTATCCATGAAGGTCATGCCTGTCTCAAAGCACAGTGCCATCAATGGAGCCGAGGGCTGGTGTGGCTCTTGTTCACCTCCACGTGTCATTTGCCATTGACTGTTGCTGCCAGATGACCCAGACTCAGCACTCCAGGCAGCCCAGCAGAGCCATGGCATCGCTTGTGGTGCTCTGTTTGCTCTTGGGGACTGAGTCAGTCACTGTGTGAGCACATTTGTGCCTTGTCTTTCTCACAGCTCCACAGGGTCATAGAATAGGCAGAGCTGGAAGGGAGCCACCAGGGTAATCAAGTCCAACTCCTGGCCTTGCACAGAACAGCCCAAGAATCACACCATGATTCAACAAATCTTTCAATAAAAGAGTCAATAAAGTTATACTTTACAATGTTACACACCATTACTATTTAGATCACAGTCAGTCTTACATCAGTCAATTTTTTAAAGTACAGACAATTAAAGAAAAATTTTCATTACTGAAAAAATATTGAATATGTTATTGATTGAAATGCATGAAAGTCAACAGCTATTAAAATATAAAATCAGAGCGCTCCTAAAAATAAGTACAATAGGTCATCTATGTTTTACAAATGTAATTTTTAATGTTTTATAAAGTTTTAAGTATGTAAAGATATACAGTGTCCAGTTCTTTTTATAAGCTCTAATTCTGTAGTCTCCTTACCATTAATTTCAAAAACAATGCCTGTCACATATCAGCTTGCATAAAGGTATGCATGTTAATATTCTGATTTTGTAGCAATATGCTTTTTCATTTTTATATAAGAATTACTAGTAAAATGGCTTCTTTTTTTTTTTCATAGCCATAACTCAATCACTGCAGAAAAACTGAAAAACACGGAGTGAATCTTGATGGACTTTACACAAAGTATATATGATCAGGAACTGTATAAAACAATAATGTCTTTAGCAAAGGAAAATCACAAAATGCAGATTCTGTGGAAGATATTTCTGTTGCAGACTGTGATGTGAAGATGTGATGCAGAAGAGTGTAATGGATGGCACTAGTATTGGATGCGATAGGTAATTCTGGAAAAACATGATTTGGGCAAATTCCAAGCCTGCTCTTTCATTCAATCACTCTCAGATGTCATTAGACCATCCCCTGAAATGATAGCATGCACTTTAGAAAAACAGTAGCTTCTCCGTAGTAAAAAGTTCTTTCTTTGTAGGAATTTGGCCTTATATTATTAAAAAAAACCCCACAAAATTAAACCACCAATAACCAAACTAAACCCTCATAAAACAAACAACCCCCCCCTTACTCAGGTTTCCTGTGAAATGAGAGCTGGATTAGTATGTTGGTGGCCAGGAAGGTGTTGTCATCTGCATACGTATGTACATCAGTTTCCTGAAACAACCTATAATTAAAGTATCATGGAATTTCTTAATGCATGGAGTCTTTAGTTACATTTATTTTAGTTTTTGTAATTAATAAATGATTTTTTGTAAAGACCAATGGGAAATGTTTTAGTTTTTCCCAAAGTACAAATGCTGACCACATTCTGTATTGGAAAATGTGATAAACAGATTTTATGCACAAAAGCCTCTCTGAAATATAGGCAGAATTTTCTCTGAGGTAAATATCAGTATATTAAACTCATTTATCAAACTGCACTATGCCTGAAACAGGATGCAAGCAGCGTTTTTAAATACAGTGCACACCAATACAGTGTAATAAGCAGCTAAAAAAAAGCTTCTTTCCTCTTTCTATTTAGTTTTGGTTTTATTTTAATCTCCTAGTTTTAAAAGTTGCACTGTACAAATCATGCAAACAATAACAAGATAATCTGGGGTTAGGGTTTATGGTTTGTTTGTTTTTTTTTTTTTCTCACACAGAAAGAGGTTTTTCCTTTCAAATAAAATTTAAGTTTAAAATAGGAAGCAGTTGCTCTGAAACCATAACTATTATTTTTGATTTTTGTGCTCTTATGCTCACATACTGAAACCTAGTATTTAGTTTGTGATGACTCTTCAAAAAACAATTTCAAGCCCATTTCTGCTTTTGTGAAGTCTGGGTTTTACCAAAATCTTCCAATTACAAATTTCATCTTCTCTTACCACTTCCAGAATCCCTAATGTTGTGTTTCAAATGCAATAGAAAACATCACTACAGATTTATTTGAGAAGATGAGCTGTGAATATGCAGATGCAGAAGGTAATCTCTGCAGAAGACAGTCTCTCCTAGTGACGCACTACATAAATATCACTAAGACTTCCATATGTGAATGAAATGCAGCATTTTGGTGATCAGAATGAGAAGAAATGATTAAAAATAAATTCTTTCTGTAGTTGGAATATTTGCTTTAGCACAAAAATACTTGCAAACCATCACTCAAGTAAAATACATTTGGATTAGATTATTTCACTGAGTCATCTTAATAGTACCATTCCCTGCAAATTGTCCTAACAATGTTAGGCATACTATTTTTGGACAAATATGTTATTATGTGAGGCAGGACAATCTAAATTTTTAATAATTATATATTATTTTTCTGCATGTAAACAATTTTTTTAGATTTTTTTTTGTTCAGAAATTGTAAATCAAAATTATTATAAAATAATTTCATCTAGAAGCAACTTGTATTTTTTCTTTATTAAAAAGGTTTAATGAGTATGTTTAGGGAATGTCTTCTGCACGCAAATATGCTGAAAAGAAGGATGCTTCACTGACACTCCCATATATTTATTATACAATATGATGCTCATCAGCAAAAAAATCTGCAATTAGTACATTCTCAATAGAAACAAGGGAGTGTTAAATTTATGGTGACCTAAGGGATGCTAATTAATTTGAAAACTTATGCCAATCCCTCTGGGTGAAACTCAGAAATAAATACATCATTGTATTTTCTTTGGCAATAACATTTATTATCTAATTTTCACAGCTCCACTTAAAAGCCAGATTGCTATTCTTAATAAGTCCAAAGTGGTAATACAGAGGAAGACAAAGATTAATTAACACACACAGCATCATACTATGTATTGGCTACATCCAGTCTGAGTAGAGAAAAGGATCTATTTATTCTGATTAAAAAACTTGAAGAGCAGGCCTAACAGCAGCAGTAGAAAAATATTTATGTTTTTGGGTATATTTTTAAAAGTTTCAGGGCTGTAAGCAATAGTTCCCATTTATATAAGAGACCTAGCTCTGCATTATATTTACTTTTAGACAGCTATAACAACAGATAATAGTTTTTGCTCTTATCTCAACCATGCAAAAGTAAAAAAAGCATTACAAGACTATCTGTAATGTGGTGATAAATTTATAAATAATACAATATTCATGAACTTTGTAAATCAGCTTAGTTTTGTGAAACACTTTTTTTTTTTTAATGAATCTGTTTACATTGCCCAGCTGCAGAAAATTTATTGTATTCAATAAAGGTAAGCAGAGATTTTGAAACTTTAAGATTAATGATTTTTACTTACAGGTAAATTCTGCTTATCTCTTAATTAGCACCTGGCTCAGAAAAGTCAAGCATGCTCTTTGCTACATCCTCACAGAGTATCACTTTACTGCTGCAAATTCTGAAGTAGCTATGGCAATATTGAGATCACTAAAACCTTTCCATTGTAGCATTGAAGAGATTCAACTGCCTCTGTGAAATGAAGAGTGCAATAACTATACCTGGAATCTCTCTTCATGTCCTAATTTAATGATGTGAAAGGAGCCAAAGAGAGTTTCTGTCCCGCCCTCGCACCTGACTTCCTAGAGCAACATGAATTTCTCTTCCAGCCTGGATCTGTATTTTCAGCTTAATACATCAATGTCCCACCTAACTGTTTAGGTGGTAAAATACATTTAACTTCATCTCAGCTTTGAAGGTTAAGCTGAAGCTCTAAATAGCACACTATCAAAAACCTAAATAAAAACATGAGTTCTCTGAACCTGCTTACATCTCCAGTGTCACCAGGGTGAGGCAACAGAAATGTACTCGAGCAGGTGACAGCTGTCTACTTCAAGCACCCTATACCCTGCTGTTTCAGGCTTCAGAGGAAAGTGCTTACAATCACCCACTTTTGCTGTGGAAGTTCCCAGCCATACTAAATCCTTGGCTCATGTATTGCAAGTTGTCAAGCAGTAAGAAAACACAAGTCCTCCGTAGTGCTTTAAATAATTTACCAGTATTGAGTAGTTGAAAATTAGTCTAGCCCACAGATGCAGTGTGAGTTAGCACTTTAACTGATTGCTAAAAAAGTTGATGATACTGAATAACAGAACAGCCAATAGTTATCCAGAAAGCATAAATTGTAGCAAGTTGTCACACAGTTGTACCCACAAAGCAAAACCGTATTCTGTGTCTGGTTCACAGGTACAGATTAAAATGCAATCAGCAACAGCATCTTGAAACAACATTGCTTCACCTGAATGAGCTGCAGGAGAGACAAAGCTGCTTCCCTAGTGCACACTTTGTCAGTATGCTCACCTTGAGGTGGGCTTTTCCTATTTATCCTCCCTTGCTTTGGTACTCTCCATGATGGCACAACAGCTTCAGCTGGGCTGTGTGTGATGCAGTGCTGTGTGCTGCTGCCCCTTTGGACAGCTGGACCACCTGCCCTGAGGCTCTTTGTAGGCTTGCAGATTCCTCACCAGGAATCTCCTGATGTGACAGGGTACATTCTAACAGGAGGCATGTGCTCTAAGCCCCCCACAGAGGAGCCTGGGGGCTTTCAGATCTCCCAGCTGGCATACATCATGCTGAGCTAAAGCCTGTGACCTCAGGGACTGCCTGAGCCTTTCCTCACCTGACAGCAGCATGTCTTGTGCTGTGCCTGTTGCACCAAGCCATTTACAGTTGGATGTTTCTGTGCACTTCAGTGCCAACTCTAATTGCATGGTGCTGGATCACTTTTCCTTTTTGACTGCTGCCTTCTTGCACTTCATGTGTTAGTGAAGTCCTTTACTATTCCTAGAAGAAGATAGGAAGGACATCAAGGATAAAGGGAGGAGAGAGAGAGGGAGAGAGGATGACTCAGACTTATGAAAGTTTTTGAAAAATTCTGCAAGAAGGATTCTATGGTAAAACGTTTTATAAATATGTGCTGTGATACTGAGAAAATCACTGACGTTTCTCCCTTTGCTTTAATGTAGTACAGGCGCATTTTTCAAGATGAAGTACATAAAATTTATTTTCAGAAATGTCTCATTTTGACAACTGTAATCTGAAATCAGTGAAAGCCAGGAGGGCTCTGAATATGTACATTCAAGTCCCCTTAACGAGGAGGGTTTTTAATGAGAATGTTCAATTTCCCAGAAGAGTGTGTAGCTACTAATTTATTCAATAAAAGAAAATGTTACTGTTCTTACATTTATATTTTCTGTAAGGTTAACCATCTCTTAAAAACTCATTTTTAACCTTAACTGACATAATAGGGGAAACCCTTAATGTTAACCCTTAATATTAAATATTAAGGTTAACCTTTAATATTAAATTCCAGTAGTTGTTGAGATCAGGAAAGGTCAGTTCATTGTTGACAAAACACCACAATTTGATGCAGATACTTAAGCTCCCAAAAAAATTATTACCAGTAAAGGTTGGTACCTCTAGGGTTGAACGGCAACTGGACAAAAGGTTTGGCAATATTAATTTTGGAATTTGAGTATCTCCTTTTATTGTGCAAAAACCAGCAAGGGACAGAAACACTTACTACCCCCAAAAGCAAGAGTTGCTGAAGTCATTTATCCTTCTGAGGTCTCTCAGGTGGATTGTAATTTTCAGTGTTTTGTGGAATGCAGCCACTATCTTTGCATGGGACTTTTCTCCTTTATTCCAAAGTACCAGCCTGGATTTGGGGCTTCCATAGGTGTCTTTGTGCTGTCCCTGTGGTGCAGTATAGGCAGGCTAGTGGACACTCACACTCCTGAGCTGCAGTCCTCAAAGACACACCAGTATTTCTGCACAGTGTATACTTCTCACTACATCAACTGGGACTTGGATATTAAACACCTTTGTCCAGCCCTTAAATACTTTTAAATACCTAGCTCTCAGATACAAAAGTCAGCACTGTAAAAATTAAAGTGTAAACTTCCTTCCTTCCAGCCCAGGTTTGTGTAGTATGTAGGGACATATTGCAGGAGGAGGGGGAGGGAATACTGAGTTGCAATTTCTCCCTTCTCTAAGCTGTGGCCATCCTCCCATGCACAGAAAAAGCAAACATCCTGTGAGAAAAACAACAGTATGTGATAAAGTCATCGTTACTAGCAATACTTAATAATTTAAAATTTTGCCTGAGAATAGAACCAAGCTTAATTAAACAATTTTTTGAATTCTGCTGTTCTCCATGGTTTGATTTGGTCTACTTTTGCTTAAGAGATATGTACATACAGAAATTTTTGCACCAAATAATCATTTTCTCACCTAAGACCAGCACATATTGAATAAATAGCTTCATAATTTTCTATAGACTTAATAGAACCACATAATCTACTATGAGGTACTTTATGTGATTGTATGTATGTATCCCTAACTTCTGCCCTTCTTTCTTCTACTTGTTTGTCTCAGAAATTAAAAAAAGAAATCAAATAGTCAGCTCTTCTGAGCTGCAGGAGAGTGTCTAGTGCATTCACTCAGCTTCAGAGCCTTTTGGTATTATGGAAAAATGAGAAGTGTAAGTACATAAAGAATATAAAAAAGAAAGTTAATAAAAAAGTGCTAATTTCTGTAGAGTTTGAGCCAGCAGGAGTCTCTCTTGTTCTGTTCTTCATGAAAGCACATGCAGTGTTTCAAAAGGAAGGGTTTTCCAGCTGATAAAGAACAGTAAATTGCAATACATTTTTTTTACTGCAGAAGTAATTACAACCATTGTAATACTGCTTACATGTATATGTTTTCCTATTCAGCACAAAAACACAGAGCTGCAACATAATGAATGTGTTTTTGTTTTTCCTTTTTAATCTCAACATATTAGGGAAGTCATCTTGGTGCAGGCTGCATTAGTCATAATCATACCTGCTGTTACAAGGAGAGTGTATGGAATAACTGAAGCACCGACAAATCTTTAGGCTCTTTGATCAAAGATGTATAGTGTATGTAAGAGAAGGCATTAGGATAATATTCTGTTAATAATAAACTGATATGAGCAAACTTCCAAAATGTTGTATCTATGTAAGTAATGACTTTGGCTGTTTACAGTTAATCCGAAAAGGAAGAATATAATAAAAGACACATGGTAATAAAATGGCTTTTCTTCTTTTAAAAAGAAAACCTAGGGAAAAAGAAAGTATTAGGCTTAGGAACTGAAGTACAGTATGTGTAATTTTTTATAAAAATCATGCATAGGTTAAAAAGAAATCAAAAAATTGATGCTAAGATTATTTTTAAAGGTGTTTTTAGGTGCTTATGAGCTTGGATCTTTTCAGAAGGGCTATTAAGTTACATCAACTTTCCTGAATATTTGCAAGCGTGAAAGTGAATTCTTAGGCAGTTATTTACAAGGACTCGTTATTGTGGTATTTTCTAAAATTATATTTTTGTTTCCTGAGAAGTCCTGTGAGGAATTCACCTTTTGGGAGGAAAAAGTGCATAATGTAAATTAAAAACCTAATCAGTTCAGAATTCAGAAAGCAGATCAAGCATGTTTAAGGCAAAACATAACATAATGACAATGAGATTGTTTTCCTGAATGTGTATAACCAGCCATGATTCTCCAAACAGAATATAATTCTTCAGTTGAGTAATGAGAGAAGAGAGAGCCCACACATTTAAAAAAAATAAGTTTTTAAAGGAAGTGAGCGACAGGAGATTGACAGGAGCAAGGAACTAGGAGTATGAAAGTAGGAGATGGCATTATAGCTACAGCCGTGGCAGTGCTGCATAGTAAGAGGTTGTTGAGGGTGGAAATGGGGCTATCACTGAGTAGAGAGAAGTGGCACATGCTCACCATGGTTTAAAGACCAACTCTCCAGAAGCCTCTAGTCTGCATGACTCATGCATCTGATACACACACACCTTTATTTAAAATATTTAATTAGTGTTTGAAACACACAAAAGCTAGACTGTAAGACAGCCAGAGAGGGACTTCTTAAAAGGGCATGTAGTGGCAGTAGAACAGTTGATGGCTTTAAAATTAAAAGAGGGCAATATCTAGATTAAATATGAAAAATTCTTTACTGTGAGGCTGGTGACGCACTGGAACAGGCACAAGAAGTGTGCAGGGCCAGGTTGGATGTGTCTTTCAGGAACCTTTTTAAATGGCAGGGGAGTTGGAACTAGATGATCTTTAAGGTGGGGCCATCCAACCCAAGCCATTCTGTGATTCTATGATTTTCCTTCTGCAATAACTGAATGCCTGAGGTGACTCATCTGGGTAATCCAAATGTCAGGGGCACTGTTTCCTTGTTGCTCCTACCCACGTCCACCATGTCTGAATCAGTCAACACCCAGCCTTTTCCTCACAGGTGTCTTTCCCCCAGCATTGTACACAGTTGTATAAGAAGTCACAGCCACAAAAATGCTTTCAACTGTGTCAGACAAAAATTCAAAGCAGTGTCAAATGCACAAACACAAAGATCCAGAGTATGTGGGCAGACCTGACTAACATGCCTCACTGAAGTCCTGTTACACCAGCCTTGATTCCTTGAATAGTTAACACCACAAAAGAGAAGAATCATAATACCCAGAAAATGTCATGCATTAGGGAAAGAGCAGCTGTTCATTTTAATGTTCTAATGAGAAGGAAAGTCAAGAGCAGTCAGTTCAGAAATTCCCATTTTCTGAATGTTCACCTCTGCTTTGAATATCACCTCAATATTTTCAGGGTTAAAACTTTTTTTTTTTTTTTTCCCCCTGGACGGGAACATTGCACATTACCACATTACAAAACCTACTATTCACCTAAATGCTTAAATGAGCCAGAGAAATACCTCAAGGAAAAATTCTTTGCTTAATTTTTTTTTCAGCCACTCACATTTTGCATGAGCTGTGAGGACATCAGATAAGACCAGAAGTAACTTCCCAGATGCATTTCTTTGAAATGTTTGAGATATCATTCCAAAGGACACTGTTTTCATTAACCTTTCTGTCTATGAGCATGTCTTATTCAGTAGAGACTAAAGCTCCTTGTGTTTAAATGACTTCTTTTGTAAGGGAAGAAGAATTTCAGGGAGTGGTAGAAGGTATTTTATCTCATGTAAAGCACAGGATTAGTTTTTGTTTGCTTTTGTTTGGTTTTTAAAAAGATATGAAAATGCTGTGTTGTAAAAATACTAGACACTCATCCAAATATTTGGGGTTTACTCAAACCAGGCCCAAACCCAAGTTTTTAAGTGCCCATTAACTTGAAATTTCCAGAACAAGAGTACATCTTGCTTATGACAGGCTGATTTAGAGTACATACTTGCAGACTTGTACCAGAGAGAGCTATCATGGTCTCTGACAGTCTAGCTTAATAAACTCACTAAGCACATACATGCTTTAAAGAACTACATCATCTTAAAAACGGATTAAAGGCAGTATAAACTCAATTTGATCCCAGTGGTAGCAAGCATTGTAGATCTAGCATGAGGGACAATTTTTTCCGCCTTCATGCAGTTTGCAAGGGTGCACAAGAACTGAAATGCCTGTCTTATTTGCTTTTGCCCTTTGGGTAATCACTATCATTTTAGTAAGCTGCTGACTGTACTCCAGGATATTGGTAATGAAAGCCAATATCAGATGCATACTGTATAAGACAACCTTATTGCAGTGCTGCCACCACACATCATTACTATCAATTTGACCTTGTCAGCACACTGTGCAATATGTTCTTTGCTTTAGGTTTTATTACTGCTATTCTTACTGTCTGCAGGAGCTACGTGATCTAATTGATCTCTACAGCACACTCACCCACACAACGAGAATAAGTGTTCTGTCTTCAGGCATATTATTGTAGTGATTTCTTGCATTTATCCACAGCTCATAAGTGAGCAGACCTGTTATGTGCATTATTATGCACTGCAACGTATTTTGCCTTTTAGATAAGATCTTGCACTGCCTGTCATTCACTCTCCTTTAACATGAGTAAAGAGCTTATTAGGAATGCATACTTCATCCTCTGAGATTAGCTGCTGTCAACACATTTATGCCACCATTTATTCTAAAAATGTTGTGGGGAAAGTGCCATTCAACAAAGATATAGCTTTTTGCATGCTTATCTTCACTATATTAAAATTGTATTCAGGTCACTAAGTCAAATTGAAGAGTTCCTGAGACCAGAAATGCATAATGTTTTTCAGTTCCAATAGCAGTGTAATGAAGAACTAAATGCATTCTAGAAGGAAGAATTATAGAATTGCAATAAATAGATTATCAAAATTATTTCATGGTATGAAATTGCAAGGAAGAATTAAACTAGCTGTTATAGCAATTGGAAAACTTTTCAAGGGTCAGAGAAGGAAGATATTTTGCTGGAAAGAAAAACCAGCATTCGCTAATCGCCTGTTTGAATGGTGAGAATGGAGAAAGCTGGTGAAGGGGAGAGACTGAGACAGCAAAAGGGCAGAGAGATATTTAAGAGTGAAAACAATAAATAATGAAGAGGCATAGGAAGAATTAGGACAAGAAATAGAGACAGTTATGGCTGCTTTGGAATAAAGAGTCAATTTCAGCTCATTTATTTTAATCTTGTAAAAGCTGGGAATTTTATCTGATATGATCATCTTGGTTCCCTTGATAGTCTGCAGAGAAGGTTATTTCAAAGGCTGACTCCTGTCTTCCCTTGGAGATATATATTGCTAAGCAGTCTGAATTATAGATGCTTTGTTCTTTCTCTCTTTCAGCAATGATTCTGATGAGAGTTTAAACTGACTGTCAACATTTTACATGGCTTCAGTTAGGAGGGATGCATTTCTCTAACAGTATCAAGATGGTTTTACACCTACAACCTGGCAGGCAGAAGCAGCTGGGCTGATGTAACAAAATATAACAAAAAGTAAGGCTAAACAAGGTTAAGCCTATCATGAAGCTGGCAAAAACCAATGGGAAGAGCTGATAAAAAACCCCAAAACAACCCCCTCCAACAAAACAGTCTTCAGTGGATTTGTTACAGGATTATGGGTAAATGTTAATTTTGAGTCTCTAAACAGCCTTATACTGCACAGAGGAAGACATAAGAGTGTATTTACTTAACCTTATTTTCTTCCAGAGGAAATATGATGTTTTCTCATGAAACAGCTTCATCTCTTTGAGGTCATATGCTTTACATTCAAATCTTCAGTGAAACAATTTGGTAGACTTCCCCTCACTTTTAGAGGCAGCAAGTTAGTGGTGGCAGTGCATGGAAAGGACAATAGGAATGCTACAGCCATAACATATTTCAGCACTGGGAGAAGCCTATAAATAAATATTTCTAAAGTCTATTTTTATCTAGAGTATATTTTTTCTAAATATACATGGGTTTAGATTAAATCAGCATTATTTGCACAGGCATTAAAATTACTAGCAACTCAATCTTTTGTAGCCTTAAGCTGAAATACCTCAGAAACGTAACATTAAATATCAGAAGATCATGCCAGTAATATAAATCTTGTGGATGGAAAACAGAAAAAAACCCCCATAAAAGGATAAAAACCATAAAAAAAGGAAACAAAGAAAAGAATATAACTAAATATTTTTAGAGCATTTTACACACACCTTCAGAAAGCTTCCATTTTAACTATTTTTTCAAGTGTATATCTTTAATAATTATATTATCCCTGTCACTATAATACATTATAATACATTACTATTTTTATTCATTTTTAGAAAACCATGGAAACTAAGCTTTTCCCCTATTTTAATTGAATAAAATTTTGCATTTAAGGATTTATTCAGTGCTGCAGCATGATTTATTAATTTATAGTTTATTATTCTACTAATGCTACTGTAGTGCTATGTATATAAAAACCTAATTCAGATCCAAAAAGCAATTTAGGAAGGACAAAATTAATTCTGTTGTAGATGTATTCTGTATGTTCTGTGCTATATTTAAGTAATTGATGCCTTTCTAATGTCATTTCATTAGTAGTATTGAGGAATTGCATAATGAAACACACATCACAAAAAAACCTGTCTCTAGTTGAAAAGAAATGTGTTCTACAATGGAAATTCCCTTAATCTTTCAGGGCAGAGTTACAATGTTTGACTAAATGACTGATATGTGTACTAATCATCACAGGTCAAAGCAGACAAAGTTAAGCAAGAGTCTTAAGACAGCCCCAATTATTTCCAAGCTAAAAGGAACTACAAAAAAAAAAAAAAAAAAAAAAAAAA